>CM030365.1:34734392-34765043 GCA_017893485.1 Hemerocallis citrina | reverse complement strand
CAACGTGCTGGTGTCATTTTTTTAAATCATCAACCCTTCGGTGAGTTGAATTTTATTTAAAATTGTATACAATTATATGATTTGCAAATTTTTAGCTGTGAAATGGTGTAGGAAGGAGAATAGGCAATTCTCTTTATAATAGAAGTGATAGATTTTGTATTTAGGAGATAGAAATTAAATTGGAAAATAATTAGGGTGTTGGCATGGTAATTAAAAGATAATAGAAGTAGTAATTGATGAAAATTGACAGTAGAAATCCCTGTGAGTTATGGGAAATAATTAGAATAATTTTTGAAAGATTATATGGGCATAAAATCCAGTTAGGAACAATCGGAATGCGTGCATTATTGTGTACACGTCAGGCGTTCGAAGAAATTCCTGTGAGAGATTATAATGATTTTAATTGTTCTTGTTAGTAATCTGAATATCTTTAACCCTAATTAGTGTTAAAACTTGGTAATAGGAAGAAGAAGCGAGTTTGGGGGAAATAACGGAGAACCCACACAGCCGGTCTTCGCATTTACTCAATTGAGTATGATTGTACTAGGTATACTTTATGTTGTGACAAAATTTTAGACTGACTCGATGTAATTTGTGTTATTTATAGCCATAGAGAGATTTAATAGAAAATACGGAAATTTTATAAGATGAAATTGTGTTATATGGTGAATTTGTATGATTTTGAAAATTTTGTGTTTTGAGTAATATATTGGATATATATGATAATATGAAAAAAATGGAGTTTGATATATGTATAATAAACGGATGATAAATAGAAATGATATATATATATATGTGTGTGTGTGTGTGTGTGTGTGTGTGTGTGTGTATGGTGTTATGATGTATTAACCAAAATAGTGCATGTTTATGATATATGGCTGATAACGTGGTGTGATAAACTACATAACATGGTATACTCATAAAATCTTATAACGTGACAAAATAAATACTTTAGTGCATTCATGATATGAAATAATATGATGTAATAATCTTATAAATTAAATAATATGGTGTATGCATATATAAGGTATAATGAGAAGATAAATAGCATGGTAAATGCCAAAGATGTGATAACTTGTTGAAATAAAAGATGAGATGATATGTGATGATAAAATGAGTTAAAAAGATGAGATGAAAATAATAATAACAGTTAAATTTTGTTGACCAGTACCTATAGAAATCATGGGGGTTTGGGTATTCCTCCTAATACCCAAGGACCGGCTTGGGGTTCGGTGTATATTACCCAAACTATGTTTGAGGTGTGGTGATTTTATCGCCCAAGCACAATTCCAAGGGTGAATTGGTGGGTTGTTGATATGATAGTTGTATTGCAAGATGGAAATGAAAAGTAAAGTAAATTGTAAGATGAAAATAAAAATAAAGTAAAGTAATAATCCAAGCTATCGGCTTGAGATGTGATGTTATATTACCCAATTTCTACTTGGGGTATGGTGATTATTACCCAGTTTATCTGGGGTGCGGTGATTATTACCCAGGCTATCAGCTTAGGGGTGCGGTGTTATATTACCCAAACTATGTTTGGGGTGCGGAGTATTGTGTAACACCCCGTACTTAAGCGGGTATATATATGATATTATATATATATATATATATATATATATATGTATATATATATATATATGTATATATATATATATATGTATATATATATATATATATGTATATATATATATATATATATATATATATATATATATATATATGAGATGAGTGGTTGGTTGTTGGCCCATGGAATTTCTATAGGAGGCTTGGAATTAATTGGCTTGATATGGGTGCCTATAGAAATGATATATGGGGAAGAGACAATTAATGTGCATGAAAGAATAAATGCATGCATGGAGAAAGGTGGCATGTGGTGACGTGGGACTTGGGATAAAAAGTCCCATATCGGAAATGCATGGAAAAGTGTGTGGGTATATATAGGAAACCAGGTGATAAAGGGACACCTAATAGGTTAACCCCTTTTTTGATGGTGCCTGTGGTGGGCGTGATTAGAGTTTTGTGTCCGTTCTTTTGCATGTGCGCACGTGTAGCCGCGTGCGCAGCTGAACCGGGCTCGGGGCATTACAAATGGTATCAGAGCCGACTTTTGACACCGATCGTAGGTCAGAGTGGGTTAGAGGTATGCCTGGCTAAGGACAGTATGCTGGTAGAGATCGGAGGCAGTACGCTAGCAGGGTACTCTACTCCACATTGACTAGAAAGGCGGTCCTGTATTAGCTTGCGGGTCCCGGGCTCAGTGAGGATGCTGAGTTCTTACGGAGGGGTGTGTGTAACACCCCGTACTTAAGCTAGTATATATATATATATATGATATTATATAGAAAACATATAATAATATATATACACATATATATATATATATATATATATATATATATATATATATATATATATATATATATATATATAGAGTTAGTCTATTATGAGATGGTGAGCGGGGCTCCTTATCTTGAGCGGGATCTACCAGCCATCCGATCTAGTTTGATTCTGATCGAATGGCTGAGATGGGATCCCGTCTCCATTCTGTTTTGTTGAGGGTAAAATGGTCAGTTGGCCCCATCTCCTTATCCTTTGGCATGCTGGCTCTTCGATCGCTCCCGCTCTCTCTATTCGATCGTAAGAAACCCTAGCCCCCTCTCCTATTCTTACTCCCGCGCTCTCCTTCTTCGATGAAACCCTAATCGTCGGAGACGAAACCCCCATTCTCCTTCTCCGATTTCTACTCTCTTGGATTCTCTCATTCTCTTCGAGGAGAAACCCTAGCCCCCAAATCCGCTGGTCTCAGTGGTCTCTTTCTCTCTCTCTCTCTGCGATCGAAGACCCAAATCGCAATTAGGGTTGCGAGGCTCTCTCTCTCTCTCTCTTCGACGTCAAACCCAGCTTCCGATTAGGGTTTCGATTCCTCATCGATGGTTTCTTATCAACTGTAACCCTCTTCAGCGTTGGTAATGTTCCCGTGCTCATATTTTGATTCCATTTCGTATATGGGTTTTCTTTGTTTTGATTAATGCTTTGATGGGTTTGTTGTTTTGGGGTTGAAACTAGATCTGGGTTCGAAATTTTTCGGTTTTTGAGATGTTGGGTTGTTATGAGTATGTTTAGATCTATTGAATTTGATGTCTTTTTTAGATGGATCTCTAAGATCTGCATCAAAGAAGTGGAAAATGAATCACCCCATGTAGAATTTTGGTATTCACAGCTATTTTTGGTATATCAGAAGAGGGCCCATGGCCGTTTTTGTGTGTTGGTCTAGGCAATGATGATATGCACTACCTAACAAGCTAATAAGTTACAACAATTGGCGCGGCATAATAATGCAGCCCTAGACACATTCTTAATGCTTGATTTGCAAAATGAATATATAGAAGTGTGTTCTGAGCCTACGAATACTTCAGTTCATGTGTTGAGGACAACTATGTTGATGAAAAATTTAGCTACAAATTGATGAAATCCAACTCTTGATAACAAAATCAATGTTGGAAGGGGCAAAGGTTAACTACAAATTTTCTCTCTTTTCCTTAAATGTAAGAAAGAAAGGTACAACATGACTATCTATTTACTCAGGATACAATTTACACGACAAGGTATTTATAAAATTAAGAATCAATTATGCTTCATCATTGATTGTTAAAGGCTGCTATTGCTGTGTTGTTTTCGTTAGGCTGATTATGGATTCAGATGCTGAAGCTCCTATTAGTTAATCCTTTAATTTGATGCATAATGATTTATGAAGTTGATGATGCTGATGGCTGTCAATAGGTCTCTCTCAAACAGGAGCAGGATTTGAAGCTCTTTTTCAACCAGTGGCAGAGTTTTGGAGATCTATGTCATGTTTTTAGATACTTAACTGATGGTTTGAACTTGTATCAGGTTTTGGTAATGATCTTCTTTGATGTTTGTGATACCTCTCCTTATCTTTTGGCATGCTGGCTCTCAACTCACTCCCGCTCTCTCTTCGATCGTAAGAAACCCTAGCCTCCTCTCCTTATCTTTTTAGTTTATTCCCCTGTTTCGGTTATTAGAAGAGGCGCGAGGTGGCCTCTATTGTATATATATTGTAGAGGTGTATTTTTATCAGTCAATATGATCTCTTCTCATGATAAGGAGAGGTATTCACAGCTATTTTTGGTATATCAGAAGAGGGCCCATGGCCATTTTTGTGTATTGGTCTAGGCAATGATGATATGCACTACCTAACATGATTATACTCATATTTTTTTGCTATATGTGTAATTATTTTTGAAGGCAATTTGATGATGGGTATAACAGAAATGCATGATTTTTCGCCATCTTCAAAAAGTTGGTAAAATGATTTTGTTTATACAAATAATACCAAGTTAGTAGGCAGTGATGAAAAGTATATGACTGATTTTTTTTATGCATGAATTTGTTGAATCATGAGTTTTCTCTACTGGACTGTGTAGGCAGTGATGACAAATTTATACAAGACAAGTAAAATGATTTTCATAATTTTGTGCTTAAACTGATTAATTTGGAAGAGATGGAGATGCAAAACAACAGTTTGGTTGGATCTAGTAGGCATGGCTTAATTTAGCAGCCCTAGTGACAAACTCAATTTTCTGCATTTGACTCACTTATACTTGATTTTTTGAAAATATTTCCAGCACTTGTGTACGGTCCTACAAGTTATTGGGTTTCTGAGCGTACACATTTTTTGGTTGTGTTATTGTTCAGAGCCTACACATTTTTTTTGATATTGTTCTAAGCCTTCAAGTTTTGTTGCCAAGTGTTGTTCTGAGCCTACAAAATTCTACATTTCGACTCAATTTTTGCAATGTCAAATCCTACAATATTTGCAATGTCAAATCCTACAATTGCGTTTCTTTTCTTTTTTCTCTTTTTTGGGTTGATTTCCAATGAAACAGCTGAGTGCACACCCATAGATGCATTCAAATATGCTGGAGAAAACACAATCTTTGCAAGTGGGAGCCCATTTGAAAATGTTCCATTAGGTTTGCCGACTTTATTAAGTATTTGGTCATTTTGGAGAGACTGAATTTCTGATCTAATTTCTAATCTTCTTTCAAGAAATGGAAAAGTAGGATATGTCAACCAAGCTAATAAAATGTACACAGCGTTTAGGAAAATTCACAAGGAGAAGGATGCTGAACCCTCTGAGTTCGATGTTTCAGTTGCACAGGTTTGCCTGTTAAACAATCTTTCATGCATATTATTTGGTTTGTCATTAGCTCCTTCTGATTTTTTATGATGTTGTTGTTCTAACCATTAATGCTTTCATCAAAAGTATACCCAAATACTTTGTATAAATACTTTGTTGTTTTATTTTATTCTTGAAGAAATTTGTTGTTTTATTAGTTGCTCATAGAGTTGTCTGTCTTGCAACTTATTTCTTTTATCATGATACGTCGCTAACTTGTGTGTTTTGTGTAGGTTATAATGATTGATGAGGTATTGAAATTCTTTTCAAGAAATTCTAGCGGTAATCAATCTCATACTTCTATTGTATCATGTTTTTCAGCTTTAGAGAGCAAAATTCTCTTATTGTCTCCACATAAGATATTGAATATATTTCTGCTCTCCATTTGGTTTATGCAGGAAGAAGGTTTAATTTCAGATTCAGAAGACATGATCTGCTTCAAAAAAAGAGAAATTCGTGACAAGTAAAATTTGAAGTCACCTCCAAGCGAACTTATTTTTGCATTCATGTTCAGTGCTGTGGGGCTAAGCAACCGATATCTTTCAAGCATGGATGGTGAGAGAGCTTATCTTATCAATAAAAGGACTGCAGTGAATTATGAACTGAACACAACTGTATTCTTTAGGAGATATGGTCGGTTCAAAGAGTCAGAAGATGTGATCTGTAGCCTAGATAGCTAGTTTTTGTAGCATCCAAGGATTTCATTCTTTCTTTTTACACCATATTTTATGTAAGGATGTATTCATTTTGTAAAATATTATAGGTTTTACTTGTATAAAAGGAGTTTGTGAAAAGTGGAGTCTCCCAATATCAGCTATTTTATGTACGCACTAATATTTGAGCATAAGCTCCTGATGGCTCGAAGTTCTTTTTCCATATATAAAAAGTTGTGTGATAAATAAAATCTATATTTCCCGTTGAGTTATATGAAAAGTGTAATGCCCAATGACTTATATCAGCCACTTCTGTCTATTTCCCGTTGAGTTTGGTTTTGTTTGCAGTACTTTCCATATTAAATCTTATATACTAACACCATTTCATTATATGCTTAGCCTGATTTTCTGTTCATCTATACTTGTGAATGTCTAGTTCAGATTGGCCTGAATCTAGTTATCCATTTGAGAGTTTGCACAGCAATGTATACTCAGTAAACAGAATATAGTTTGTCATAGATCAAGATTTCATTGCCAAGAAAGTCTTTTGTTTGTGTGTTCGAATGTTATTTTAATGCTTTGTATTCTTGTTATGCATTTCGTTACATCATCTTATGCATCTTATGCATCTTTGGCATGAGTAAAAGTTAAGGCATGGGTGCACATCCTTGGTTATATGCTGTCTTTTGATAATATGGTATGGAAATACTTTTGGTTATATGCTGTCTTTTGGGGGTTGTTAGAGTGGAATGAATGAATATGTAGCTGCTAGTTCAAGGAGAGCTTTTACTTGATGGATGATCTGTTGCTTCTCTTGTTGTTTCAACCTGGTGGCGACTGATTCAGGATCAAGTACGTTCTTGAGGTGACTACAAGAAAAACCCTTTTTCGCAACGAGGTTTTGGCAACGACTTTTTAGTCGTTGTGAAAATTAGTTACGGCAACACGAAAGTCGTTGCTAAAAATAAAATAAAATTTTTCCCGGCCTTTGCACATCCCGGCCAGATTTTGTGAAAATTGGAAACGATAAATGTTGTTACGCCAGATTGTGTGTAAATTGGAAACGATAAATGTCGTTGCGTATATTTCCTTATATCTACTGCAACGACAGTATTGTTGCCAAAAATATAAAAAAAATTAAAAAATTAACTTAATAATTAAGAAAGATGATAATGTTGTATAATGTAAACTTTCGACATAAAAATCCAGATCGGTTCCTTCCTCATTCGCCGCCTCTCCCTCTCCAACTCCATCCTAAAACCTAGAAACCCACAGCCATGAACAACCACCTCGACTCCTCCGCCCTCGATGACGGCTTCACCGCCGCTCGCCTATTCTCCCAAGGCTACTCCTACACCTACGATGACGTCGTCTTCCACCCCGGTTTCATCGACTTCCCCGCCGACGCCGTCGATCTCTCGACTCGCATCTCGAAGCACCTTCCCCTCTCCATCCCCTGCGTCGCCTCCCCCATGGAAACCGTCTCCGAAACCTCAATGGCGGTCGCCATGGCCTCCCTCGGCGGCATCGCCATAGTCCACTCCAACTGCTCCCCTTCTCGCCAATCCTCCATCCTCCGCTCCGCCAAATCTCACCGCCTCCCCTTCGCCTACGATCCGTCCTTCTTATCCCCTTCCGATTCCGTCACTGAATCGGATTTCGCCACCTCCAACTTCTTGATCGTAACTGAATCCGGCAGCCAGAGGATGAAGTTGGAAAGAGGATGAAGTTTAGAGGTAAAGTTGTGTATGCTTCATTATTTGGGGTTGGAGCGCCAGAGGCTCTGGTTATTGGAGTTGTGGCTTTACTGGTTTTTGGCCCCAAAGGTCTAGCAGAGGTGAGCACTAATAGAAAATGCTTCTTCTGCTTATTCCAACTTCAAAATGTGTGTTAAAGCTAGTGGATCATGTTGATAATAAAATTTTCCCCCATAAGTGATCAAGGATTTAAAGGATTATTTTGAATCAGTTGCTTCATATCCTTAAGTTGTCCAAGAAATTTTACTTTGCAATTAGCGTTTGTTCAAATAGTTGCAATGACCTGATACTCATTGCAAGTACTGATGCTCAGCAGCCTCGGCTAGTAATATTTGTAGTTGTGAACTACCTTGAGCTTTCCTCTTCTACTTGTTACGCGCGAAACTGTTTGAACAGTCTTCTACTACCAATTTATTTGTGTTCAAGTTCCTAAAATTCTACATTCTAATCCACGTAGTTGACAACAATAAGTTTCTCATGTGATAATCAATTTATCGCAAACAACTTGTAGAAGAATTATTTGTTCTCAAGGAAAAAGTATGTTAGGAAAGTAAGGATGCACCAAAATGAACATCATTTGGAACCAACTTGCTTTTGTTTTTCGTATGTTGTCACTTGCAAGGATCATCGTCTATCTCATCATGATATCCACTCTTTTATTAACTGGATGCAGGTAGCAAGGAACTTGGGGAAAACTTTACGTGCATTCCAACCAACAATTAGAGAGCTACAGGTTTGTCAGATATAGTCGGACAGTTCCTTTTGATTTGTAACACCGGAAATAGGTTGTCTGATATACTTAAAGAAGGAAGATAATTGTATAAGAAAGTCATCCTTTCAGCAGTGTGATTCACTTTCCTTGTTGGCATGAATTCTATATTGACGGTTGAAGTATTTAGGATGTGTCAAGGGAATTCAAGAGCACTCTGGAACGGGAGACAGGACTTGATGATGTTACATCTCCTACACACAACACTTCCAATTCTTTTCCTAATGAAAACCAACAAGCACTGGTAGACCCAAGTAACTGTATTCTTGTGTCTATTTTAATAGTTAATGTAGTTTATATTCATTTTTGTATGCTAAAAAATATTTGATATTGGACTTTCATTGATATTACTACTAGACATTTGTTACTTTTACGTTCTCTTCTGTTGGATGCAATGTTCATATTAAACACCTGAAATCAACACTGAATTAGCGGTTCTTTCTCTACAGTAGGATGCCAGATCTAATTCATTGTTTGTTATTCAAAGTAATCTTCTCAAAATAGGATATTAATGTAAAAATCTTATTAAACTATCTGTATCTACGTCTACTCTTCTCATCTGGTAAGACAAAAATCTGGTCAGCTAACCTTAATTAACTTTTATACGCTAATATCAGTAATAGTATCCTTGCTAGCAGGGCTCAAAATTTATTCATAGAATCTTGTACACCTTCTTGATATCTACTAAATAAACGAATGTAAAAAACTCAAATATCTGATGAATATCCATGTGATATGCACAGATGGGGCTCCAAAAGCTGTGGCCTACACAAGTGAACAACTAGCTGCTTCTGCAACTGCACCTCAGTCACAAGTTTCCAGTCCTTCCCAGGATCAACAACAAGGTATATTTACCCTTTACTTTCTCATCTATCTTCTTGACGAAGTGCGTCCCCGTTTTTAGACGAAGGCCAAGTTTTTCTATACTGGGCTGATAACCCAACAGCCAAGCTTAATTTTGTGCATACTAGCATTATTTCTTCTAATTTATGTGAAATTCATGTATTTGTAGTTATGACAAGGAATTATCTTTATGTTGTATAAATCAATTTCATCTTTTCAGCAACTAGTTGCAAAATCTAGTAAATTTTTTATCCGCCAAGGGTTGTAGTGCTATGTACATAATCCATACTAGAATGCATGTCAAATTATAAGCATATAAGTATTACTAGATTATTTTGTCGCACTTTGTGGAAGGTTCCATACACCAGAAACCCCCGCTAAAGATCTAGTAATCTACAAGTAGTTTACATAAGTGATATAGAGTTCATTTCTGTCAACTGGATCATTGTAGCTCTGCCTCTGCAGTCTGAAGTATGTAAACTATAGAATATTATGGGTCATGGCTTCTCATCTCTGCTTCAAATATTTATGATTTGCTTGTTTCACTTTTATGCATGGCACAAGGGTTGTGGAACCACTGATCTTATTCACTTGCTTGCATGCTTACGTACTTCTAGATTGGGTAGTCAGCTAGATTTTAACATCATTCATATTTATTTTTCATTATGGCTGGAGTTGTTTTGCCTGAATATTGCATTGCTCCAATCACAAAAAATCCTCAGTCTTTTTGGGTTTTTTTTCGCGGGGGGGGGGGGGGGGGGGGGGGGGTTGTTATATGGTTGCAATTAGTCTCTGTTGAAGGAAATATCACAAGTACTGTGATTTACTGTTTTGTTTTGCTGCTCACTGCAGGCACATATAAATGTTGTTTTTCTAGAGTGATATTTGTTACGAGATGATACCTAGAATCATAAACATGTACATATTATGTACTAAAACCTGCCAATTCAGAATAAGTTGTTTATTAAAGAGAAGTCTATTTAACTAAAAACTGAGGATTTTCTGTTATCCGTTGTATATTTTATGTGAAGTTACTTGGAATTTTTGTTGTCTCTAGAATATTGGGTTTCTTTGATGGCAACAATTCAGTTATTTGTTTTAAGGAGGTCTATTAGATCCCGAGAAAAGGATGATAAATTTCGTATTGGCCAGCGAGTTATTGTGTATAGTTGGAAAATCAAACATTTTCCTTTTATTTCTGGAGATTTTGTAGGTGTTTACACATACTTTTTGTTCCATCAGTTTCTTCATTTCTCACTAATTAAGGACTATTTGCTTAATGATTTAAAAGACATACCTGTAAGTTCAATTGTTTACATTTCAAATAAGTCATTTAATTCATTTAAATATGTCAACACCAATTTGATTGCTTGCTCCTTTTTTTTTTCTTTTTTTGCATGCTTTCTTATTTTTCTTGATCAGACTCCTAAAAAAATAGTTGTTGGCTTTTAGCAATCATATTGTTCTTATATTGGAAAGCCGATCCTCTTTTATTTGTGCAGAACAGACAAATAGCTTCTCCAGATTTGGCTGATCGGATAGGAAATGGCAAAGAATTAAGTTTATGAAGACAGATTATGACTAGTGAGGTTGTTACATTAGCAATGCCAGACTCATTTTTTGTTAGAGAATATAGTTTGAGCCTTTGAGGGAGAAAGTAGGTTATGGTTTTTTAAGGGAATTCGTATCCAGTTGCTACTTATTTGGTTAGATGTAGGGCTTCTATTATCTGTGAATATAGGGGGGAAATAGTGGTTGTGTAATTCAAAACAATTCTAGCTTGATTATCATTTTGTCGGATTAGGCAGATTTTGGCCTGCAATCTTTTGTTTAATTTTATTTTGGGTTTTGGTGAATATGGAAAAGTCTTAAGTCGAAGACAGCCTACTAGATTCTTTATTGCTAATAGACATTGCACTAAATGTGGAAGAGTTCATTATTCATGAGCTTGTGCTCAACCAGACATGCATTAAGCTTGGCTGTTGAGTTAAATTGGGGGGGGGGGGGTATTTCCTTTTTAAAATTTTGTCAGTGCTGTTGTCTGTTGAGTCTTGACATTTACATTGACATTGACTGTGTTGCTTTAAAATTCCAGAGACTGAAGAAAGAGTAGACCATGTTGATGTACATTTTGGATAATTAGGCCTTTCAAGTGTGACTTTGTTTAATGAGGCCGTTATTGAAACCTTCTTAATTAATATCCTTCAAAGTTCAAATCAAGTTTAAGGTTGAAAATTTACAAGTGACCAATTCCTGGAAGGCAGTTGCTGCACAATCAATTCCTTCTTTGTTTTTACAATCAATTTACAATCAATTCCTTCTTTCAGTTGAAAATTTACAATCAATTCCTTCTTTCTTTACAATAAATGATAGTATATGTTGAAAATTTACAGCAATATTTATTTCTTATGCATAATTCCTGGAAGGCAAGTCTCATGGTACATAATAAAGGTTAAATAAAGGAAGAGAATATTTTAGCGATATTTTTGTAAGATGTTTCATGGTAAATTTTATTTTTTGTTATTGTAGCGTGCAATGGATGCAATTGAAACAAGAATTGTTGGCACAACTTACAAATAGAGGTGCATGAAATTCCTCGAATGATCAAGGTACTATTAATTTTAGTGGCACTATTATGCTGTATTGTTTTGTGCATACAGGTTCCAATAGTTTTGGCAATCTTTCATAGTTTCATTGTATACTGCTGGACTAATCATTATTTCAAATATGTAGGTACCACGAGAAGGAACTGTATTTGGAGAATTAGGGAATGAAGCCATTGGTCCGGGTGCATATATTTTTGTATCATATTTTGACAGTGTATGATTTAGTTATATCTTATATGAGTTAGCTGTTGGTTTAGGTTATAAACTCTCCAACACCAACCCCAATTTTTTGTTACTTGTATTTTCTGAGAATATTCATCCCAAAATGTTCTTTTGTTCTAAGTTGATTCAGTTTTTTCAATCTTGCATCCAATTTTGTTACAATGTTTAGATGTCAAAAGAATATTAGAAAACATGGTTAAGCTTATTATGCACAATGGAAATGATTATGAGATACTTAGATATCTTTTTGAGAAGTTGATGGTTGTAATATTTTGGGCATTGCTTCTTATATGTGACATAAATGTAATATGTTGGACAAGGTTAATATTATAGTTTTTGGAATGATGTTGGTTTTTAATGTTTGAAGTGTATGCTAGTTTGGATAGGGCTGATGCAACGACAATATATAATATGTCTCGAAAAGAATTAAACTTTCGCAACAACAATTGGTAGCTTTAGCAACGACTATAGTTGTTACCAAAATACAAGTAATGCAAAGCAATTATAAAAATAATTGCAAAACAGTCGAGCTTTGTTAACGACAGTAGTCGCTGCCAAAATAGAAAATGTAAGGCAACGACAATAATTCATTGCAAAAAAAATATCTTTAGCAACGACATGAGTCGTTGCCAAATATATGAAGTATGTTTGGCAACGACAAAGTTTGTTGCGATTGATTTTATACCATAGCACGGGTGGAATTCGGTATGGCAACGACAAAATATATTGCAACGGCAATGTCGTTGCGAAAACATCTATGTTTGGCAACGACAGTAAGTCGTAGTCAAAATCTTTAGCGACGCCCGGACGCGCAACGACCTTGCAACGACAAATGTCGTTGCCAAAAATATTTTTCGCAACGACAAACAAGTTTTAGCAACGACATTTGGCGTTGCGAAAAAGGGTTTTTCTTGTAGTGTCTCCGCCTCAACTTTCCGGCCTCTAACAACGAGGCAGAATACGAGGTCATGATCGCAGGATTGACCCTAGCACATCGAGCCGGAGCCAAGCAAATCCGAGCCTTCAGCGATTCTCAGCTCGTGGTCAATCAGATCACAGGAGAATACGAAGCCCGCGATGATCGCATGGTGAAGTATTTGGCGGTGGTCCGACGTCTCCTAGCGTCCTTTGCCACTCCACAGTCATTCGAGTCCCAAGAGAGCAGAACGCTCAAGCAGACGCGTTGTCAAAACTCGCCTCTTCATCCTTCGAGGGTCTCGACCAAACTGTACTCATAGAAATCCTCCTAAAGCCAAGTATCAACGACCAAGACTAGGAGGCAATGTGTGTCCAAGACGGTGCCAGTCCAGACGACTGGACCACTCCCATCCGGAGATTCTTAGTCAGCGCCGAGCTTCCTGAAGACCGAGCCGAGGCTAGACGGGTCAGGGTCCGAGCTGAAAGGTTCGTCATGATTGATGACATCCTCTTCAAACGCTCATACACCTTGGCTGACGGCAAGCCGTACCTCCGCTGTCTCACCAGCGACGAGGCCGGCTACGCGCTAAGAGATCTTCATGAAGGGATCGGCGGATGCCACATGGGGAGCAGGACGCTCGCCCGGAAGGCCCTGAATCAGGGGTACTATTGGCCGACCATGCTCCAAGACTCGCAAGACCTAGTCAAGAGGTGCGGCCCATGCCAAAGGTTCTCCCCTATCAAGAGGCTTCCTCAAGACAATCTCCGATCCCTGGCTAGTCCTACCCCATTCGCCATGTGGGGCATGGACCTTGTGGGCCCCTTCCCCGTAGCGGTAGGGCAAAAGAAGTTCTTGATAGTCGCCATCGACTACTTCACCAAATGGCTCGAAGCCGAGCCTCTGTCCAGCATCACCGAGCGCCAAGTACAACAATTCTTTTGGAAGAACATCATCTGCCGGTTCGGAATTCTCCGGGTCCTCGTTACAGACAACGGAACCCAATTCCAAGGTCAGAACTTCCAAACGTTCTGCGCGGACATCGGTATCCAGCAACGTTTCTCCGCTATTTGCCACCCTCAGTCCCACGGCCAAGCGGAGAACGCGAACAGGCAAATCCTCGACGGCCTCAAAAAGCGCCTCGACAATTCTCCCAAAGGGCTTTGGGTCGAAGAACTGCCAAGTGTGCTATGGGCGTACCGAACCACCAAGAGGTTCCCCACGGGAGAAACGCCGTTCGCCTTGACCTACGGGACGGAGGTAGTCATCCCCGTCGAGGTCGGCCTGCCTTCTCCCCGTATCATGGCCTTCGACGAAGCTGACAATTCATTCGGCTTGAGGGCCAACCTGGACCTCGTCGCCGAAGTCAGAGAGAAATCCTCAATCCGGAGAAGCATCTACCAACAACGGATCGAGAAGTTTTACAATAAGAAGGTCCGCCCCACTAACATCAAGGCGGGAGACCTCGTGTTACGAAAACTGTCTGTCTCTGATCCAACCAAGAAGAGGAAATTGGCCCCCAACTGGGAAGGCCCATACCGTGTAGTCGAAGCTGTACGCCCTGGTACATACCGACTGGCAGATATGGACGGCCGGCTCATTAGCCGACCCTGGAACGCCGAGCACCTAATGAAGTTCCTGGAAGAGCGAACATAGGTTCTAGCTTGGCTAATGTATATAAAATCTTTTGTAAGCTTTCATGTGTAAAGGGCCGCTTCAGCGACCCTCCCTATCATGTATGAAAGACATCTCTTTTTGTCAAACTCCAAATGCCTCGGCAGCTCCGACCTAACACCTGGCAATGGGATCGGCACCCGAGTCCTCACTCCGGTATCATCCCCAACGTCTCGGTAGGTCCGACCCAACTTCAGGCCAGGGACTCTTCCTAATGCCCCACATCGATCCCTCACGGATCGACGGAGCCGAACCTCGCCTCCGCCATCATTCACTACACTACTAAACGGAGCAAAGAAGGAACAGAATTCTTTATTTATACTCTTTTATTTGGTTCTGAGAAAACAAACAAAGACCGTTACAGGACCACTCCACTCATCTCAAACTGGAGGAAGCCGCCATCTTAGGGCCCCTCGGGTCCGACGAAGGGCGGGACCACTCCGACCGAGCGACTAGGAGCCCTCTCCTCGTCATGACGGTCCTTAGGCTCAGCCACGGTCGACACACCAGCCACGGAGCTCTTGGCATCAACTGGTCGCATACGCTCCAACAGCAGCAGCACAGAGGGAACCCCCTCCGCTCGCCGACCCACAGAGGAAGATGTCAAGACACCCAGCATCGTCTTGTAACGGTGTATCTTCATCTCCTTCT
Source organism: Hemerocallis citrina (assembly GCA_017893485.1). Taxonomy (NCBI): domain Eukaryota; kingdom Viridiplantae; phylum Streptophyta; class Magnoliopsida; order Asparagales; family Asphodelaceae; genus Hemerocallis; species Hemerocallis citrina. The sequence continues at coordinate 34,749,749 of CM030365.1, read as the reverse complement.
CCACAATGACATCGCGAAGTAACCTCTCAGAAGAGGGCCTCTGCACCGAGGCACTCGACATGGCATGTCCAAAACCGACACCGCCGAGGTCCCGATCCACCATCGCCCTCCTCAGCCGGCTCGCCTCTTCACTTAAGGCCTCAGATTTACTCCGATAATAATTAAAGGCCGCGTCAGTGTCACGAGCCCCCTTCGGTAGCGGACCAACGTGGCCTCCAGGGCCTCAATTTTGCTCCGGAGCCACGCCACGTCGAACGACGGGGGTCCACCTCAGGAAGAGGAGCCGCAACCTACAAGAGAACCAGCCAACTCAAAACACATAAGCAAGGAGGTTCGGAAATATCCGAGGTCAAAACACTTGGCCAGTCAAAAATCCTTTTTTATAAATTGAGTTGCTTCTTACAAAAAATGCGGTGGCCAGTCCGCGGAAGGCAAATACAATCGAGAGAGGGAAAAAGAAAGACAAAAACTATACAACTTGTTTTCCCACCTCAGCATCGGCAGGCGGGTCCACAGGGGGGTCGACAGACGGGTCAAGAGCAGGCCCTTCTTCGCCAGGGGTCTTCGGTGTCCCCTCGACCTCCATGTCATACTCAAAGTTAGACAGGTCGACGGTCGGGTAGAAGTGCCTCACATGACTGAGGGCCTTCGGGTAACACTCGTCTTGGGCCTTGATCACCATCAGTTGACCCGCATTCGTCAGCTCTTCCCTCTCCTTGGCGAACGCATTCGTCAACTCCTCATTCTCCTTGGCGAACTTCTTCTTCAAGGAGACCACCCTCTTCCCCCACTCCGCCTCCTGGGCGTCGAGCTCGAGCTTCATCTTCTGCTCCCTCTTGTGCGAGCCCTCGAGCTCAATCCGCATCTCCTTCATCTCCCGCTCGCTCTTATCCGCCCGAGCTCGCTCTTGTGCCAGGGCCGCTTCGTAGAGGTTCTTCACGTTAGCCCCCTGCACGCAAGCCTGCGACCAACAAACGCAGATAAGAGGAAGACTTCCGCAGTAAAATTGACAAGGGGATAGGGTCGACGAGCTTACCAGTACGGTGGTCTGCGCCAGGCGCGTAAACGCCACCTCCACGGGCTCGCCCTCCATCTCCTTGCGGTCGCGAGGGGTTGCCAACTTTTCCACCACCTCAATGGCCTGGGCCTCCTCGGTCAGACAGTCCCCCATCCGAACCGACCAATCCGGTGCCCACTGTTGCCGCAACATCTCCACCACCGGGTCCTCTTCCTCGACCTCGACCAAGGGACCTTTCCCCTTGTCAAGATCGGATGCCTTCGCTTGGCCCTGGCCCCTCGAAGTAGCCACCCCCTTGCTCGTTTCCGAGCGAGTCCTTTTGGTCCTCGGCTCAAGCTGGGCCTCCGAAATGGCTAGGGACGACTCCCTCGGCCTCTTCGTCGCCTCCACCTTCTTCTCGGACTTCTCCTTCTTCATGGCGAGCCTCTTTGCCTTGATCGATTCAGGATCCATATCTGCAAAAAGATCCAGTAAGGACAATGAGCACGGAGGAACAACAAAGTCAAAAGAAAGAAACAACTACATACGCAGAACGGCTGGGCTCAGTCCGACGCTCGCCAGGTGACCCTCGGTCACCTTCGTCCAGTTGATACTATATGACAGACGGAGACGCCCAACAAACCCCCACTCTTCGGCCGTCAGGTCCCTCGGCCTCGGCGTTTTGTAGCTCGGCTTGGAGTGGTTTCATCGAGTGGGAATGTCCCAAGGTTCCTCACTCCGGATCACCAGATATTTCTTCTTCCAATCCTTGATGGAGTCCGGATGACCGTGGACGACCTTCCCCTTACTCTGGGGCGAAATGTAGTAGACACCCTCAGCCGCCGAGCTGATCATCAATATTGCCCGGAACACATTCAGCCGTAGGGGTACCTTCTGCTCCTCGCACATCAACACGAAGCAGATGATCTGCTTCCAGGAGTTCGGCCCGTACTGTATCGGCGCCAAGGATGCCCAGTTCAGCACCTCGCGAACAAACGGGTGGACTGGCAGCCTCAGGCCAGAGATGAAGGCATCCACGGGGAAGACGCAATACCAATCCGGCAGGGGGTCGGTCGAAGAGTAGAGCTCGGTAACATGAGCTCGTAGCTGGACCCTATGTGGTATGCCAGCTGCAAAGCCTCCAAATCACCTGCCTCCAGAACGGTCGGAAGTGTGTCCATTATCACCCTCTTCCGGCTCGGCGACGACGGCTGGACCCCAAACAGCTCCTTATCAGAAAGATCGTCGGGGTACCGGCGGAACGGCTTAGGTTGTACGGGCGACCCTGTCATCAAGTTACGATAAACAGGCGCCTGGCTCGAGCCCCCGGTCCTCGACCCCTTCTTCTTCGGAGCCCTCTTCTTCTTGGCTCGTTCCGGCGAGGGGGTAGATAATCGCCCCAGACCGGTCGGCATGGAACTCGAGCCCACACCCTGACCTCCTATCTGAGCCCCTTCGGCTTCACCCCCTTTGGGGCCACCCTCCTCTTCGGAAGCCAACCCTAGAATCTGGACTTCGCCTGAACTACCACCCCCCTCCTCAGATTCGCTACTCTCCACCACAAAAAGCCTCCGAGATCGCAACGGCCTCACATTATACACTGGCTGCTCCTCGCCTACCGGCTCCTCCCACGAGATCGAATCGGAAAGCTCCACATTATGCACAGACTCCCCCTCAAGAACAGGCTCCTCCCACGAAGTCGATTTGGAGGCGGGTTTCACTTCCCCCCCAGACGTCGACGCTGACGAGCCAGACTGAGCCCTATCCATCTGTGCCTAAACTAAACAGACTTACCAACTAACCTGGGGTCGCTTCGGAAGAACGAGCCTGGTGCAGCGAACGGTAGGGACGAGCGTTGAAGTGTTGGAATGTTTTTTGAAAGAGAAAGAAGCGAGTAAGAAGTGGGCGATAGGGGGAGAGGGGGGACATTTATAGAGGATGAAAATGACTCCTCGATTTCCGCAATTACTGTTCACCGATTGACGTGTAACTGCCGCCTGGAAAATCGCGCCACGTCTTCGAAACGTGCGCTGCTGACATCACCCAGTGCCAGGCTGGCAACCACGCACAAGGGTCGGTTCGAATGAAGTGCTCGGCGGAGAAAACATTTTACTTAAGATTTGAGGCACCGTCCTTCGATAGACGCCCCGGGCTCCAGGGCTCGGTCGGCTCCCCTCTCACCCGTGAGCAGCCCGGGGCTTACGGCCTCGGCAGCCGAAACCCCGAACTGTTCGAGGGTGGGACAGAAGCCACCATCGCCTGGAGCCCTATCGGAAGATAGATCGGCCCACCTCCAATCGGAGACGACCCATCTATCCGAGGCTCTTCAGCCCCAGGTCCGAAATACAGATGATGCCCCTCCCGTCTGGATCTCTCTCGGGCCAAACAACCATGTCAGGGTCGTCTGACCCGAAAAAGGATCCAGACGGCAAAGCCACCACCAATCCGAGGCTCCTTATCTACCGGTCCGAATTTCGGTCGTTACCCCTCTCGCCCTGATCTCCCCTAGATCTGGCCACCGTATCAGAGCCATCAGATCCAAGAGAAGATCCGGGCGGTAGAGTAACCACCTCTCCGACACCACCAGGGTTAAAATTTTGCAAGAGAAACGTCCGCCGAAGCAGACACCTCTGATGGCCAGTGGACCACCCTTGCTGTGATCAAACTCGCTGGGGGGGGGGGGAGGGGTATTTATAGCCTCCCCCGTAGACCTGCTGTTACAGCATCGGGAAAGCCAAACGACGGAAGCCTAAGCGCTGTGCATTTATTAGGCGGCGCCATTAATGCCCCTAGGAAATTGGAACATCGCACAGATCCCGGAGCGCCTTCAATGCTCCGCAAAGACGGCGGGCCACCCCGCTCAAAACCTTCTAAGGCACCACGGCTCGCCATCACCCTTGCCGATCCATAATCCCTTGCCAGCGCGAGGTTCAGTCTCGCACTAGGGTAGTCTTCTCAGGAAGGCTCAACGGCTCGCCATCACCCTCGCCAGCTCGAGGACCGGTCTAGCACCAGGGTAGTCTTCTTCGGAAGACTCAACGACTCGCCATCGCCCTTGCCGACCCATAATCCCTCGAAAGCTCGAGGTCCGGTCTAGCACCAGGGTAATCTTCTCAGGAAGTTTCAAACGGCTCGCCATCACCCTTGCCGGCCCATAAACCCTCGCCAGCTCGAGGCTCGCTCTAACATCAGGGCAACCCCCTCAAGAAGGACCAACAATTCGCCATCCCATTTCTACAACCATAAACACTCCTCCACGGCTAGCTCCCGCACCCCCGCAGGAGTGGGGGGCTTGTGTGGTAGGGTAAAAATGGCTTGGGGCCCAACCAGGGCCCAGTACAGCTCTCACTCCAAAATGGGGAAAACAACAATCTGGCTCGGCTTCGAACCACTACAGGGTCGGCGCCGAACCTCAAGTTCACTCCCACAAACCTGACCTCCTCGTATCCGACGAGTCTCGATGGCCCTCGGCCCCCGATCCACGACAGCCCCACGGGCCGTCCGCCCAGCCTGGTAAAGAATGAAGATGACCTGGCACAACCTAGGCCACCAGATTCTCCCGGGAGCACAGGAGCCCCATGATCAGCCATGTCAGCTCCAAATACCACCAAGGGCTGCGCCACATCAGCCCTATACCACTCTTGGTACTGCCACGTCAGCCCTAAACTCCCTGGGCCTTCTGCCACGTCAGGCCCATGGGCTTTCGGGTTCAGACCCGGCCCCCAAGCGGATCCAAACCCGGTTGGAATTCCCTATAAATACTAGACCCTCACCCACCTTTTCAGGTAATCAATCTTTTGCCACCCAAATTTCCCTAGTTATTGCTACTCTCTGACAGAGACTGACTAGATCGTCGGAGGGTCCACCGCCGGGATAAATCCCGGTGTCTCAGGACCGTCTGCAGGTACTCGAGGCGAGGCGATCCGAGCCGATCCTCAAGCACCGAAGCGAGCCTCCCGCTCGTCGTCCCGTGCCGCACTCTTCCCTCATTACAAATTGAGTCCGAACTCACACCTGGTGCATCCACACTGCGACCAATAACAAACCGCATCAATACCTTAAAAGCATGTTTAAATATGGTCTATTTTATCCACGCACAGATAGCTTTCAACTTTTGTCATATAGTGATGCGGATTTTGCCGGTAGTAAAACTGATCGCAAGAGCACTAGTGGGACATGTTACTATTTGGGATATTCACTAGTCTCTTGGTGTAGTAAGAAGCAAAATTCGGTATCCCTATCAACTACAGAAGCTGAATATATCGTTGCAAGTTTGGCTTGTGCCCAAATTTTGTGGATGAAACAAACCCTATTAGACTATGGTATTTTATTTGAAAAACCTTCAATAATGTGTGATAATATTAGTATCATTAACTTATCTAAAAATCCGGTTCAACACTCACGTACGAAACATATTGATATTCGACATCATTTTTTTACGTGATCATGTTTTAAAGAGAGACATTTCTTTAGACTTTATTTCTACTGATAAACATGTAGCTGACATCTTTACCAAACCTCTTAAGGAAGACACATTTATCACCTTAAGGAGAGAACTAGGGATTTGTAGTTTTCATGATGTTTCATGAATTTTTTTTCTCTGGTAAGTCGACTTACAAGTACTTTTCAGTCGACTGCCAAGTATCTTTATTTTTTCTAAGTTTTTGTCTGCGTTTTAAGTTCTGGACAGTCGACTGTGCACAGTACCCAGTCGACTGACCAGTTGTATTAATGCTATGTTCGATTTTTTTATTTTGCTCTCGACTAAGTCGACTGCCCCTTAATTCCAGTCGACTCTCGCAAATCAGTTTTCTTCAAATTCGAATTTTGGCACACCTTTTGAGGTGACTTTTCACTTTCTACTGCTAACTTTGACCACCCTTAGCCGTTGATTGCATTTCCTCTTGATCTCAGCCATCAACTCTTTCCACAAACCCTAAAAACTTACCTCTTTCTTTCACTTTTACTTTACCTTCTCTCTCTCAGCCGAAAACTTCCAGTCGACTGCTGCTATGGCTGTTGCTGCTGTTGCTGCCGATTTTAAGTCTTTGAAGCCCAAATCCTTCCATTTTCGTGTGGTGCTTCAACTTCTCTTGAAGCTCTCTGCTTCTTTCTAAGTTTTTGTTGGTATATTTCCTTCCCCTTTCTTTGTTTGAGAGCTTTGTTTTTCATGGCTCCTAAGGGATCAAAAACCTCTCATGTAGAGGTGGGTTCATCTTCTAGGGACTATATCCAATTCCTTAGAAGTCCCGACCTTGTTGAAAAATGGTACATAATTTGTTCCATTATGATTTTCCCGTGTCGGTTTGTAAATTTTTCCGATCTTGATAGGTTTAATCTCATGCCTTTGTTTCAACATTGTGGTCTTTATGAGTTTTTGTCCTTAGAAAATCAACCCTACTACTACCCTCAACTCATCTATTTATTTTATACAAATATGAAAGTTGTTCAATCGGATGATGGTAGTGAGATTTTCATCTATACGTCTGTCAAAAATAAGAAAAATGAAACTCACCTCCAAAAGAATTAATCTTATTTTGGGTTTAGATGATGAAGGGCTTGATTTATGAGAAATTGAGATGGATGATGCCACCACTTTATCTAAAATTTATTTGCCGAATCATGGACCCCCTTTGTCCAATAGGTCCATTACCCCTGTTGCAAAACTTGTTGCATGCATACAATCATACAATATCATTCCCAAAACAGGGAGTTATGATCAGTATAACATGGAGTTGCAACAAGCCATTTATGCAATATTCGGCAAAATTAATATCAATTAGGGTCATATCATCTTCTCTAGGCTTCATAAGGCTCGTACTTCATTTTTTCCTTTTGGTGCCCTTCTTACTCAAGTCTTTTGTGCTTATGGTGTTGATCTCGATGCTGAGACAAATATAGTAAAGCACTATGATCTTTTGATCATGCAAGTTTAGCACGGATGAAGCTTTTCTCTTCTCCACCTAGGTCTCCTTCTAGGACTTCCCCTCCTGTCCCTTTAGCTACTTCAGCCCGTTAGTTTTCAGCCTCTAGTTCCTCTCGTCCTCGAGCAGATTTTGATGATCCTCGCAGTATTTATCATGCTATCAATTATATAATGGATCGTTAAGACGTTGCAATGGATCGTCAAGATGTTCTTGAGTCAAATATTTCTCATCTTACCCACCTGTTCACCACTCAGTTTCCTCCTCCCTTTCAGGGTGGCCAAGATGAAGATGATGAAGATTGATGAGCTACTATTTTTATATATTTTTTCTATGTATTTTCTACTTATTGTTGCATTTTCTATTTTGTTATGTAACCGTTTGAACTAAGACTATTTCCTTTCTATATATAAATTTGTCTTTGTTTGTCATTTTGCTATGTACTGTGTGTGGTTCATTTTTTTTTTCTTTCCTCCATTTTTTGTTGATGACAAAGGGGGAGAAATATAGATATAAGCTTTGTGTCGCATTGTGTTATTTTGTGCATGTTTTGTGATGCATATCTTTGTGTACATCTTTGTGCATGTTTTTGTGCATGCTTTTTTGTGTTATTTTGTACATGTTTTGTGATGCATATCTTTGTGTATATCTTTGTGCATGTTTTTTTGTGTTATTTTGTGCATGTTTTGTGATGCATATCTTTGTGTATATCTTTGTGCATATTTTTGTGCATGTTTTCACACCTATGCATGTTGTACATTTGATAGGGGGAGCATGTGAGCTTTTGTAATATCTATTTCTATTATTGTAAGCTATTGTGTTGTCATCATCAAAAAGGGAGAGAATGTTGATTCTTGATTTTGATGACTACAACACAATGCAAAGTTGTTGTGCTACCTCTCATATATTGCAGGTTGTATCAAAGTTTATCATGTATGATACACAAAGGCCTCAAAGCAAATTGATCAAGCAAGTTGTTCTAAAGCTGAAGAATGATCAAGCAAAGCTTCATGCAAGGATAATGGCTAAAGTTTCTCTCAAGACTAAAGACTCAAGTCAAGACCAAAGCTTCAATGTCTTATATTTTGTGTCTTGTAAAAACAAATGTAATTCTCTTTTGTTGAGTCTTAGATTGATGTAAAAGCCTTGTCACACACACACTTACATATAATTTTATAACTGTGTGGTTTTCAAAAATAAAGGTCAAAACAGTTTGAACTAGGTCAGCTGTTGAGTACCATTCGACTACCATTAAGGACCAATCGACTGTACCTGTACAAAACTGTCTGAGCTTCTTCAAACTCTGGCCAGTCGACTGTTCAAGCCGTTTTGACAGATTTCTGATTTCAAAATTTGGTTTTTTGATTTCAAAAAGATATATCCATTTGTAAACAGCTGTAAGAACTGTTTTTACAACTTCTAGGGATTCTACTCTATAAATAGAGACTTAGAATCACCATGGAAGGGTTCGCAAGCCTTTTGAGAAAAAGTTTTAAGTGTTCTTACTTTCAAACAGAAAAAGTTTCTTTTCAAACACTCTAATTCTTAAGACTTGGTTCTCTGAGTTCAATCCAACATAACATTGATTTTGTTTTGGATTGAATTCAGAAGTTGACCGAATAGCCACGTACAAAGTCACAATAACAATAAGGCTATAGGTTGATTGTAAACAATTTTATTGTTTTCTTTTCCTCTCGGTTGGAGAGTAGGACTCTCTAGGGTGTAGAATCAGGTTTTCACTCTTGGTGGAAGAGTGGGTTGCTCTCTCTAGTGGTGAGAGAGGACTACGGGTTGGACAAGGTTGTTGTCTAACGCCGTAGGGTATTCTTGTACATTTTTCAAGAATAGTGAAAAATCTCAAGTGGGTTGCTTGGGATTTGGATGTAGGTCAGGAGAACCGAACCAGGATAAATCGTGTGTACTCTGTAGTTGGAATTTCTGTGGTTGTATCTCTTAAATCTTTTATTGCTTGCATTTCAAATCTCTCAAAACCGTTTTGGTAAGGCGACTGTATTCCCATCTTAAGTCGACTGATCAGATTGGTATTACAATCTTCTCAAAAACTCTTCTGGCAAGTTGACTTCCTCTTTGTATCAAGTCGACTTATCAGACTTGTATCAAAATACTCTTCTACTCTGACGCCTCAATCGACTGAACTTCTTTTTACAGTCGACTGAATAGAATATAAATTTCATTTCCGCAATTAATTTTTATAAAACACTATTCACCCCCTCTAGTGTTTCTTCCCTTGTCTACAGGATCCAACATGTTAAACATGGCCAGTCGGCTGTTCTGCGATGATTTAATACTCGAAAATAAACCGATCAGGACAATTGACTGTTAAACATGACCAGTCGGCTATTCTGCGATGATTTAAAACTCGAAAATAAAATGATTAGGGCAGTCGACTGTTAAACATGGCCAGTCGGCTGTTCTGTGATGATTTAAAACTCAAAAATAAAATGATCATGACAGTCGACTGTTAAGACATATACGGTCAACTGTTTACCCACTAAAATCTGAAATTTGGAATTTATACAGTAACTTAGGATCTTCAAAAAACATTTAACTCTCATTTTTATATAAAAGACTATTTTTTTTTTTTTTTACAGAAACGGAATCATTCTTACTAACAACAGGCATGCATGATTTGTTAATCAATCTACTTTCATAACAAGGAGATTTTCTCATAGTTCACATCATATAATCCACACATTTATTCACATCGCATTTTTCCACATTCATGAATAACTCAAACATAAAGGTTCATAATTTCTTCATTAGCGAACGAGCATATTTTCAAATCATCACCACAATATTTCTATTCATATCATTCAAACAATTTTTACTACTTATTTCATGCAATTTCACACATGTTCATTTTCTCCTTAAACATGGTACAAACATAAAGTAATATTTCCTTTTTCTTGTTTATTTTAGCATGATCAAAAACACAACCTAGCATGGTATCTATTTAGAAGTTGGAGAAAATTGCCCACCTTATTTGGAGAGAAATTTCACAAAAGTCCCAGGGAAAACTCCTAGAATGAACAAAAGGGCCTTCTTCTCCTAGTGTTTGATGAGTCCAAGCTTCCTCCTTGCTCCTTGGTGTTTGCCGCAAGCCTCCTTGCTCCTTGGATGAGTGGCTGGCCTCCTCTTAATGGAACACACACAAAGCACACTCAATCTTTTAGAACTCACTTAACTCTCAATCTTTTGCTCACTAATGTATTTCTTTCTCTTATGACATAGAATAGGTACAAGGATAACTAATGAAATGGTGGGTTATTTATACAAAATTTTAGTGAAAATAAAGGGCTAGGATTAGATCAAATGGTTAAGGATCAAGGGCTTAGATGAAATAGGGAGTTGCTATAACTTCCCATGATGCAAATAACCACCTCTCCACCTCATCCACTCTCTTTCTCTCTTGATCCCATCCGGCCACACCCAAAGGGTTTGCTTTGCACACTCTATTGCAAGCACATGCCCTCTAGTGCTCCCTTTATTAAAAAGTTGTTCAAGTTAATAATTTTTTTTTTCTTTCATGGAATGAGCCAACACTACAAGTTAGGTTATTAAAGGAGATTTTAAAAATAAATGGGCTCACTAATGGGCTAACTAACCATGGGCTTCATTAATTTAATTAATTAATTAATTAAGGTGGGCTACAAAGAGACAATTAGGACAAAAATTAAATTAGGTTCTCCTAAATAAAAGAGAAGAAAAATAAGACTACTAGTTTATGAAATATTTTTAGAGAGATACATGCATAAAATTGCACGTGCACGACACGTGGAAAATAAAATACATTCTAATTAATATGATTTAAAAATCTAGGATGTTACAACACTCCCTCCTCTATATATGATTAGTTTGGTTCCATATTGATTCTGTATCAGTTTAGTCTTCCCTTCTCTCCTATATATAGGAGACACATTGTACTTAGTTCATTCATCAATTAATTCAATAATTAATAATAAATCCAATAATTCTATCAAATAATATTGAGATAGTGACAAAGTAAGAGAGGGAGCATACATATACTGCAGCTGACGCCTGCCCAGACGAAGATCCTCAAAATCCAAAGTGCACAAACCAATCAAATCATCCTCAGGCAGAGCTTGACAGTGGCTGCAAACCAACTTGTATATGCAACGTTCGATTTCATCCTCTGATCCACTCTTGCCTCCTGATGGAATAATTTGTATGTGTACAAATTGCAACAGGTAGTATTGTTTTAAATGAAAAGATTGTCAAACTGTAACACCCCCTTTATTTTATAATTTTAAAATAGTCGTTTGTAATTCTTTTATTGCTAATAGATGTTATTGCTATTGTTATTATTATGCATAAATATACAATTTTATCTCATATATATTCCATAAATTATTTATTCATTTGGTGGAGCAAGTTTTTCTAACCCCTGTTCTCGCCAGTACGTATTTTCTGTGTATTTTCGGTATTTCGATGGTGGCAAATTATTTTCCCGCTTTCAAATTCTTTTTGTTAAAATGTATTGTTGGATATTCTATTAAAGTATATTTTTAATCAATGATTTTATTTGTAACTAGTTTCCAATGATTTTTTATTGTAATACGATTATTATTATTATTATTATTATGACTTTGATACATATTATGATTATTATTATTGTTAGTTTTATTATTATTGTTTCTGTTATTATCATTATTATTAGTATTATTAGTATTAACTATTATTATTATTATTGTTATTTCTTGATTGTTTATTAAAAATTCAATTCTATTAATTAATCGTATTTGCAGTTATTTTCAAATAGTTTTCATATAATCCTATTTTTACATATGACCTTGTTATTGTTATTGTTATTATTATTATTATTATTACTATAAAATCCTATTGTGTTTGTTAGTATTTGAGTATTAACCTTATGTATACTATTTGATTTATTGTGCTATTATAGTACAACTATTTATGTATTTATTATTGATCTAAATCTTTAAATCCCTATTTTTTTCATTATGTATATCTCCTACTGGATTTAAAACCCAGCCCCATGATTTTTCCCTAGTGGATACTACCAATAACCCAAAACCCATTTACCCTATATATAAAACTAACCTATTCTACCCTAGAACTCTAACCATAACCTAGAAACCCTATCCTACATTAAAACCCAGCCGCCAATCACTGTGTAACCCCCTCCCAACTATTCATCTTCCCTACCCCCGTTTCCTCCTTCCTTTGCTCCTATCGAAACACAGACCCAACCACCTGCACAACCCGTCTCCTCCCTGCACCTCCCGATCAACCTTACCTCTCCTCGACCCTCCATCTCCATCCTGTCCTTCATCGCTCCCCTGTCCCGCTCGACCCCGCACAGCCACTCTATCCTCATCGACGAGTCCCGTCATCCTCTTCGCTGTGCACCGTTGAACCAATCATCCCGCTCGAGCCTCTTTGCCATGGCCTTCCGCCATTGAAGCCTCTGCCTTCGTCTCCCTCTTCCTTCTCTGTAGAGCCCCTGTCGTCCCCTCTCCCTTACCCCGCCTACGAGTCGCCACACCACTATGGTCGAGCCCTGTTCTTCCTCCCCTGTGCCGTCGCCTGAGCCTCATCGTCCTCGCCACCTCTTCTCATCTGTTCTCCCTAAAAATAGAACACCCTCATCTCTCCCCGTCGCCAGCCTGCCACAGTCGACAGCCAACTGCCCACGCCCTGCCGCCGCCAGCCATCGCCGTCAAGCCGAAGTGCCATTGGGTTCTGCTTGTGCATGTGTGTTGATCAGGACTCATCTTGGCCCTTGATCTTTTGATCATAAGATCTGGACCTTTGATCAGATCGTGATCATGATCTTTGATCTCTTGGTCTTGGCTGTCTGATCAACGATCTTGATCTTCATCATCTGTAGCGATCTCAGCCGTCCGATCTCTTGATCTTGATCGTCATCAAGATCCGCGCCCAATCTGGTCCATCCGATCCCGATCATCATCAAGTTCATCATCCAACCAAGGCAAGTACTTATATGAATCTTTTTGTTCCTCGTACAAGCATAAATACCGCAAGTAGATCTCACTATAACTTGTTCTTCATGTTCTTACTCATTGATGATCTTGGTTCTATTCGTTGATTGGCTTCTATCAACCCCATAGTAAAAAAGGACTCCCCCAAACAATCCATTAATATATTCGTCACACAAACACTATGTAGATCTAGGAGATTTTATCCATATGAATGCATGTTGTAGATGTTTGGTCGTGTGGCATATGTTGTTATTATTTCCTTGTTATGAGTGTAGATTGGACATGGGTGTTGTTTGAATAATCGATAGACTCTGACTTGTATCATGCATTAACTTAAATCCATGATAAATAATAATTATATTAATTTTCATGCAAAAGAAATCATATTTGTTGATGTCCTGATTTTGCCTGCTATTTTCGACTCAATTAATGACAAAATATTGACTTGAGTTCTAAATATGAATCATAGCCTCAGGTGTATAGATTACATCCCTTTTGATGGAATCGAATTTCGAATCATATTTTGTGAGTTATGGCTGTTTTAGTGCTGCTGGGTCTGGATTTCCAGATTCATAATTTTGCTGTGTCACCTTGTTTCACAATTTAATTTGAGCATGCTATATGTCATATAATTAGATGAAAATTAACATGCTGAGACTAGACATACTAGAAAGCCTTCACTAATTTTTCTAGAATTATTTGATGAAGTTTCAAACCTGTTTCATGCTTGTAAACAAAACTTTGAGAATTCTGGCTGAACATGAAATCTGTGTAGAATATTATTTTCAAACCAGTTGCTACAACTTTTATATGCTCTGGAACCGAAAGAGGGTCTAGTTTCTAGAATATCTTATGGATTTATATTGCATTCATTTAGCAACAGAAATCTCAGTTTTGGTGCAGCAACGCCCTGCTATCCATAATTGGAATTCTCGTCGTTTTTGATAATTATTAATTGTGATGATACTCGAATATGCTTTCTACCTTGACTGAACTTGTTCCCTATTTTCCTATCATGATTACTTGCCCTATTTTGTGCACTTTCATGTATGTTAGTTGATAATATTGAATAATAAGCTGGGATTTAAGGGAAAGACCATAGTAGTGGACAATATAGGTAAGTGTATTCGGAAGGAGGGCTGTGTTCCATTTATGTGATGCCATGATTCATGATTACATGATTCATGCCTGTTATTACGACCTGATTATATGATGACATGACTTCATGATTATATGATTCATGCCCGTTACTTGTATATGACTATATGATGCCATGATTTCATGATTACATGTTTCGTTCCTGTTTTGATTACATGATACCACGATTTCATGATTACATGATTCGTGTCTGTTTCTGTTTACATGATACCTGAGTACATGGCCCTATAGAATCCACCACTAAGTCTAAACGCAACTTGTTTGTATGTAGCAACCATGTAGTAAATAAATGGAACTCATGAATTGTTACCTTAGATAGGATTAAACAACAGAATTAAGAATAACTTGTCACTTGTTCATACCTGTTACCTCTCTCGCATGCTACTTGATACCCGTTACAAATTACTTGTTCACTTGTAACCTGATCCTATTACTGGACTCGTTTTACTTGCTTGCTAGTCTCATTAAACTTTATTACTTGTTGCATTCCTGTAATGACATGTTGTATATTCTTGATTTCAAATCTATGTTTCATACTTTCTTGTATTTGTTCCTATACTCGTTGCTTGTACTACTTACGGCCCGTAACATGCAGTAACGGGTGTCTTGTCTCTTGTTTCTCTATTTTCTTCCACATGTTAAATATAAAGGTTTTGGAGATCAATTACCTGCAGGAGTGGGTGAGCAGACATTTTAAGCTTCACCTGGGAAATCATGCTTTAGTTATTTGTGCTTTGTGTTTATTTATTTCATGTTGCTACTTAGACTTGTAATGAGCTTGTTGTCCTGAAGTTTAACTTTTGATCCAGATCTTATATTCATTTGAGGAATTTATGTTTATTTCAAATAGTTTCTGTTGATTAATAATTTGTTTTATGCGTGCGTGGTTGTATATTCTTTTATATTTCCTGTTATGCTATTGAGTCGATCCTTACAGCTTATGAATATTGAAAATCATTCGTTGATCTTTGTCACGCACTTGTATTCTGTATTCTTTTGAGAAGTGGGACGTGACAGTTTTATTGAAACTTATTATGAAAGATAGAATTAGAAGGGCATAACAATAATAAAAGAGTCAAGGAGGGGCTTATAAATAATTTTTCACTTTTTATTTACCACACTACCCTTTCTCTTCTTCCCCTCACTCCTGTCCAGTAACGAAACCCACGTTTCCCCCTTCCTCTTTTCCTTGATTTCGGATTTCAAATTCTATTCAATCACTCGCCATTTTGAGAAAATTTGAGAGGGTTTTAAGTAATTGAAGGGTGCTCTT
>CM030365.1:32064346-32320287 GCA_017893485.1 Hemerocallis citrina | reverse complement strand
GATCGGGAGGAAATTTTGCATCATTTTTCAGTTTGGGATGCGTTTGCACGGTTTATGACTCCGAGCTAATGTGGCGGGCTGCAGCGATGCTGCATGGCGTTGACTCGGTCAACTTTTAATGAATAGTACAAGTGCTTTTTGAGAAGCTGATGATTTGGCAAAATCTGGAGCGTCGATCGTGCGAGCACTGATCAGGAGGAGATGAGGATCGTCATTTCCAGTGCTTGGGTCGGGAGAGCGTTTGCTCGGATTGTGACCAAATAGAAGCATCTCCAAGCTAATGTGGCACACTATGGCGACGCCACATGGCATTGACTATTGATCTGGTCAATGTTGACACGGGACCCACTAGGCCCACTTTTTTTTTCTTTCTTGCTGCTTCTTTTGTGGGTTTTTTTTAAAGCACGTGCGGCGCACGTGTAATCGTTCGGCCGTAAAATAATCACCGAGCAAGGGGGTTGCTCGGGATCGAACCCATGCACATAGAGTTGGGTGAAGAGCAGCCTAACCACTTGGCCAACTTGTTTGCTCGTTGAAGTTATCAGTTATCACACTTTATTTAACTTGGAAGTGCTCTTTTGAGATATCTGCATGATGTTGTAATACAACAAACTTTTTCGGTGCTACAAAGATTCGATTGGAGCGTGTGACCTCTCATTTCGAAAGTGATTCAAAGTTCTACAATTTTTCTTCAAAAGTCAGCTGAGGAATATCATCCATTTTTAGGGTCAAAACAGGCCCACAATATCTTTCACTTCGTGAAGTTGAGAAGAGTTTCGGTGTCCGGAATCTACGAAGAGGAGCTTTGCTCCCATGGGCTAAGAATAGGAGCTTCACCACAGAAGAGTTATGAAGAAGATTTTCGTAAGACCCTTGAGAAGAGCCGTTCGGTTAGCGAGTTTGGGGAGCACCGTTAGAGGTGAGTTAAGCTCCGAACTCATTATGGAAGAAGGCCGCTCGGTGGCGAGCGAGATGAAAATCATTGTCGGGCTCTAGGAGAGAGTCGTTTGGGAGGGGAGTTGGGGGAGCAACTCTAGGGGTGAGTTGAGTTTCGAACTCGTTGTAGCAGAAGAGAGCCGCTCGGGCGGCGAGCGAGATGAAGAGCATCATCAGACTCTAGGAGAGCCGTTTAGGAGGCAAATTTAGGGAGCCAAAGTGAGTTGAGCTCCGAAGAAGGCCGCTCAGGAGGCGAGCGAGGTGAAGAGCTTTGCCGGGCTCTAGGAGAGAGCCGTTCGGGAGACGAGTTGGAGGAGCAACTCCAGGGGTGAGTTGAGCTCCAAAACTCACTGTAGAAAAAGAGTGTCGCTCGGGAGGCGAGTTTAGTAGAGGATTGAATCTCTTGTACTTTTGTTGTGACCAGTTGTAGGATTGTTCAAATGGCGAGGCATGCCCGACACTTACTCGGCGGCAAGTTGCTAGGTCGACTCTAAGAACCATGAGTATGGACTACGAACAGGTTGACGAATTTTAGGAGCGCTCGATTGTGAGCCAGCACATGCTTGGGGGCAAGTGGCTAGAGTGACCCTGTGAACCACGAGTGGACTCTGAATAAGGAGATGACGAATTTTGGAAGCACTCGAATAGCGAGTCGTGCTCCGCATACTTGCTTGAGGCAAGTGACTCGAGTGACTCTAAGAATCATGAATGGACTCTGCACTTGTCCAGGGTTGTTTTAAGAGCATCGATTGACAAGCCGAGTTTTGCACACTTGCTCGGGGGCAAGAGGATAGAGGCCCTGTGGACCACAAGTGGACTCCGAATAAGGCGACAACGAATTTTGGGAGCACTCGAATGGCGGGTTGCGCCCCGCACACTTGCTCGGGGGCAAGTGGCTAGAGTTATCCTATGAACCATGAATGGACTCCGCACTCGTCTGTTGGGTTGCTTAGTGACGAACCATGTGCGTAACTCATTGTTTGCATCCGTTGGAATTGTACAAGAATTTTGCAAAGAAAATGACTAATGTATTGGAAAAATAAAACTAAGTGGCTGCTTTGATGCTAGCCTTTATTACATGATGTGTCTGTTATAATTGTCGGTTTTTATTACATGTTTGAAGCTAATTATTAGGGGAGGGCATTAAGCGCCCTTGTTATACTTCATCAGGTACTCGGCATTCCGGGTGAAGAGATCTTGGTTCTCCGTAATGCAAGTGATGAGTTACTTCTTTACTTGATGAGGGAGTGCCTTGCTCTCTCGAAAATACTTCACTTGTTCCTCTTGGGAGAAGAGGATTTTTACTCGTTCGTTTACGTGTTCAGAGCTTACTTTTCTCCTATCATCATAGCATCTAGGGGAGAGCCCCCATTGTGGCTGTGAAACATGTCCGAACTGCTTCTTGGCTTTCTTTGGCTTCTCTTACTCCTGCTGCCATAATGAATTTCATCTTCATATGGTAGGTGGAGGTAACTGCGCGAAAGACTGTTAATCCTGGGCGACCAAAGATGACATTGTAGGCGGATTTCATGTCGACAACCATGAAATTGAGTGCTTCGGTGCGGGTAGTTGGAGTTTTCCCCACAGTTACGTTAAGGGTGACTATTCCCTCAATTAGAACTGGGACTCTAGAGAATCTATGGAGACTGTACCCGGCGGGTTTGAGACGGTCTCGCTTGAGCTTGAGATCCTCGAATACATACAGGAAGAGAATTGATGTAAAACTAACCCTAAATAGAGAATTTTCAAGAATCTTAAAGGATTAATTTGACCAACATGTAAGTGCGGATCAAAGTTAGAAATTTGAACAATTAACAGGTTTGATGGATTTTCAAGAATTGAATCAAGTATAACAGTCCCAATTAATAATTCAACCCTATAATCAATAATTAAATCCCTAAGTGTTTAGCAAGTAATAGGTTCAATATTGATTCGTACTCTACTCAAGCATGTGGAACACTCAATCTCAGTTATTTTGTGGACGACAGGCAAATCAGATAATATAATAGATAATAAGGCAGTGAACACAAATATCTATAGTGGAGAGAGTATACCGAATGCGAAGAAACCAGCGTAGATCTCGGAGTTGGGCCAGCAACTAAGAACGCAGCACTTCAAGAACAGCAAGAGCAGTAGGAGAGAGGTGCAGCAAGGGGATCTGGCCGCTGCCGTCGGAGCTGATGGCGGCACAGGGTGGCGCTGAGGAGAGGTCTACCGCGACTGTGTGAGGGTGAGGGAGATGGGCACGGGGATGCAGGTGGTGGTTGCGGGTGGCAGGGCGTCGAAGTGGATGTTGCGGTGATTGAGGGAGGTGCCGACGACTGGAGGCAGGCAGTGGCTCGAGTAGTGAAGAGGTGGTCGGCAACAATTGCGGGAGCAGCAAACGGTGGAGTGGAGGATGAGGATGGGTTCTTCGGGTGGTGGTCATGGTGCTCCGAGTTGTGTTAGGAAGTGGGTGTAGGCCGAAGGTGCAGGTCAGTTGGGGAGGGCGACAGCAGGGCTGTGGTGACGGGGAAGAGAGATGGAGTTGGGTTTCAGGATGCAGGAGAAGGGGAAGTGGCTGTAGACGGGAGATTAGGTTTTGGATTTTGGGGATTTGGGAAATTAGGGTTTTGTAAGTGGTTTTATTTGGGGATTTTAATTTGGGGGTAGATTTTAGAGTTAATCACTAACCCTAAAATTGTATTAGGATTTATCTCAAACCCTAATTATTTTGGATCTCAGTTGTATCACACAAAGGAGAGAGGAAGAGTAAAAACTCAACACAATTTTTTTTAATCAAGAGTGGCATATTTTCTCATTAATCTCAAGGCCTTTAAATAGGCTCAAAATACATCTTGATACAAATCTCAAAATATTCTCAAAATCTAAAAATACAAAAAAAGATTACATATGGCTATAATTGCCAGAAACAAAAATAGTACTGAAATAAAATTCTAAACTAAATAAGCAGCCGCTGAAGACGACGCCTGCGCTGATAGAAACGCCCGAATCGTCTTGAATCGATGTCCTCATCATTCTCTCCGGGTGGGAGAGAGCTTGACCCAGTCGAGTCAAAACAAGTGATCCTGTCATGGTGCTCCAAAAGATCTAGATCCAGTTGCGGGAGCCCTCACGACCACTGCAAGTGTCATCCGACTTCGGCTTGTTTTTCCACCTTACCAAATACTTGTGCATACCACCATCTCTTGTAGAGATTATCTGATCATTTAAAATATTATTCAATTCTTCTATCGGTGGGTGAATAGTATCAGGTAAAGGGGTAAATGTGGGAATCTCACCATTAGGCTGCAGGGTAGGCTCATCTATAAGAAAATTTCTAGGATTAAATTTTGTGCCTTCATAAAGTACTAGATCCTCAATATTGAAAGTCTTACTTATGCCAAAACCTTCAAGAAGGTCAATGACATAGGTACTATCATTGATTGCATGTAGAATCTTAAATGGGCCTGCAGCACGTATGTTCAAGTTCTTAACGGATCCAATAGGAAACCGTTCCGGATAAATCCGAACCATCATCTCGTCACCAATATCAAAAGTTATAAATTTTCTTGTAGTATCTGCTATTAACTTGTAGTTAAAATTATTCTCATTAAGTTCCTTGAAAATTTCTCTATGCAAGTCATGAATATTATATGCAAATGTGGGTGCAGACTCTGTGACTTTGTGATGTTCTAACACGGGTAAAATTGATGGGTTGCCAAGTGACTTGGGAAGGAATGGGTGACTCAGGTATACTCAATGGAGGTGACTGGATAGACTGAATACAATTGAGAGACTGGTCTTCCTCTTTTTTATTAAAGTCATCACTTATATTAGGTTCATAGGTAAACTCATTGTCGAGCTCATCAGCGATAACTGCGGTACCCTCTACTATATTGATCTTACTTGGGCTGGGACAGTTGCCAGCAATATGGCCATATCCCTTACATTTATAGCACTTAGTGAGAGGATCAATCTTAGAATAGTCTTTTTCAGTGTTCTTACCCGTATTGTCATTTCTAAGTGAATAGGAATTTGAATTATGTTTATGTGGGTAAGACTTGTTAGGGTACTGAGGAGAGGAGTGCTCAGGTCTAGAGGGGTCAAGAGGATTCATTCTAGAGGAATGATCCATCGAATCGCTGGACTTGTAATGAGAACTAGCTTTAAGGAAATCCATATCGAGGACTAGGGCGTAGGCTGCCGCTATTGAGTCCACATTTCTATAGATTAGCTCGTTCCTAAGATCGGCTCGTAATCCAGCCCTGAACCGAGAGAGAGTTTGTTCTTCACTCTCTTTACCTAAAGCATTGCATCGAATAAGGAAGTCATCAAATTTATCAACATATTCTTGTGTGGATTTACTTCCTTGATAAAGTTGGTTCCACGAATCTAGCAATCGGGTGTGGAACGATAACGGTACATATCTCTCAGTGAGCTTCTCTTTCATGGCTTCCCAAGTGGCTATGGGTGCCAGGCCTCGGCCTCTGCGGGATGTTCAAGATTGGTCCAGTGTTGTTGAACTTTACCCGTCAATTTCATAGTGGCAAATTTAATTTTAAGGGCTTCGCTCATGTCAAACCACACAAAGTAGTGGTCCATGGCACGGATCCAATCGAGGTATGCTTGGGGTTCCATGTGGCCTTCAAACTGGGGAACGTCAGCCTTAACGTTCTTATATTGTTCGTCAGGGTCACGTTCTTGACGTTGACGTTGATTGTCACCAACATTCCCTTGACGGATCTGACTATTGGCATGCAGCTCATGGACAATGGTTTGATTTAACTCAACTTTCTCAAGCCTCTGATTGATATTATCAAGAGTTGCTTGGATGGCAGCTATGGTAGCAGAGATATCAGGGTTGTCCATTTCAGGTTGGGGAAGTCTAGGGTTCCTAATTGGGTGATTTGGAAGGGATAAGAAAGGCTCTTCAGGATCTGTAATAGTGCCGCGAAGGCGCATTCACCAAAGGTGGAAACTAGGGGTCGTGTATGTCCTAATTTTAAAAAAAATAAAATAAAAATAAATAAATCTGACGTGATCTAAAAAACGAAATAAAATAAAATAAAAGACTCTAAATAATTCCAAATGAATGCAAAAAAAATAATACCTAAATGATGCAAGAACTAGGGTTTTAAGAACCTTCGCTCTGATACCAAAATGATGTAAAACTAACCCTAAATAGAGAATTTCCAAGAATCTTAAAGGATTAATTTTACCAACATGTAAGTGCGGATCAAAGTTGTAAATTTTAACAGTTAACAGGTTTGATGGATTTTCAAGAATTGAATCAAGTATAACAGTCCCAATTAATAATTCAACCCTATAGTCAATAATTAAATCCCTAAGTGTTTAGCAAGTAATAGGTTCAATATTGATTCGTACTCTACTCAAGCATGTGGAACACTCAATCTCAGTTATTTTGTGGACGACAGGCAAATCAGATAATATAATAGATAATAAGGCAGTGAACCCAAATATCTAATAGTGGAGAGAGTATACCGAATACGAAGAAACCAGCGTAGATCTCGGAGTTGGGCCAGTAAATAAGAACACAGCACTTCAAGAACAGCAAGAGCAGTAGGAGAGAGGTGCAGCAAGGGGATCTGGCCACTGCCGTCGGAGCTGATGGCGGCACAGGGTGGCGCTGAGGAGAGGTCTGCTGCGACTGTGTGAGGGTGAGGGAGAAGGGCACGGGGATGCAAGTGGTGGTTGCGGGTGGTAGGGCGTCGAAGTGGATGTTGTTGCGGTGATGGAGGGAGGTGCCGGCGATTGGAGGCAGGTAGTGGCTCGAGTAGTGAAGAGGTGGTCGGTAACAATGGCGGGAGCAGCAAACGGTGGAGTGGAGGATGAGGATGGGTTCTTCGGGTGGTGGTCGTGGTGCTCCGGGTTGTGTTAGGAAGTGGGTGTAGGCCGAAGGTGCAAGTCAGTTGGGGAGGGCGACAACAGGGCTGTGGTGACGGGGAAGAGAGATGGAGTTGGGTTTCAGGATGCAGGAGAAGGGGAAGCGGCTGTGGACGGGAGATTAGGTTTTGGATTTTGGGAATTTGGGAAATTAGGGTTTTGTAAGTGGTTTTATTTGGGGATTTTAATTTGGGGGTAGATTTTAGAGTTAATCACTAATCCTAAAATTGTATTAGGATTTATCACAAACCCTAATTATTTTGGATCTCAGTTGTATCACATAAAGGAGAGAGGAAGAGCAAAAACTCAACACATTTTTTTAAAATCAAGAGTGGCATATTTTCTCATTAATCTCAAGGCCTTTAAATAGGCTCAAAATACATCTGGATACAAATCTCAAAATATTCTCAAAATCTAAAAAATACAAAAAAAGATTACATATGGCTATAATTGCTAGAAACAAAAATAGTACCGAAATAAAATTCTAAACTAAATAAGCAGCTGCTGAAGACGACGCCTGCGCTGATAGAAACGCCCGAATCGTCTTGAACCGATGTCCTCAGCAAGAATATTTATCGAGTTGTCGTTATCTACAAGGTACCAACACACATCATGATTAGCTATACACATCGCAGTGAGGTATTCGAACACCTTTAAGGTCTCGGTCTGAGATTGTGATTAGAACCCCTGAGCTTTTGGGAGGGGGGATGTTATGCACCGGGTTCACTTCATGGACAAATGCCGTCCCCCCCCCCCTGCGGATGGAGTGGAATACTTCCATGCGACCCGAGTCTTGGAACTCGAAGGCCTCTCTAGTCGTTAGGTGGGTCCTCTCGCGGGAGGAGGTTCGATGTTGTTCCTTTGGGCCAACTTGGTGAGGTACCCCTGTCGGAGCAAGGTTTCTAGCTCATCTTTGAGGTCTCGACAGTCATCAGTGAGTACCCGTTATCTTTGTGAAACTCACCATTTGTTCCTATCCCTTCTTCCACTTAGGACGTTCTTTTTGGGGGGAGGTCGAAGGAGTCCCTCCTTGTCAACTTCCATGAGGATTGTAGAGATGCTGGCGTTAAATAGGGTGTACTTCTCAAAACGAGGCATTGGGGGTGGACGACGCTGGCTTGTGGCATCCTTATGGGACTTACTGAGTTCTTCGTTGGTGCTCTTCCATTTGTTCCCGATGAGGTCACCTTCTATTATCGAGGTTGAATAGTATCCTCCACTCGGATGTACTTCTCGACTCTTTGAAGGAGGTCAGAGAAGTTCCGGGAATGTCTTTTGACAAGAGAGGCTTTGAGGTAGTCATGATTTACATTATGCCTGGAGGCAGCCATGCCTATGGCTGAGTTGAGTGAGATGGACCGGAATTCGGCTGTGAAGTGTCAAACATAACTCTTGAGGGACCCCCCGTCTCTTTGCTTCAAGTCAAGTAGGGAGGCATTTGTCTTCTTTGTCTTGCTGCTGGTGATGAAGTGCTGAGGAAGAACTCCTCAAGTTGGTCGAATGAGAAGATAGACTGTGGAGAGAGACGAGAGAACCACTTCGGTGCGGACTCCTTCAGGGTTGCTGGAAAAGTCTTGCAAAGGAGGGAGTCAGATACTTGGTGGATCATCATGAGGATTTTAAAACTCACGATGTGATCTACTCGGTTGGACTTCCCGTTGTATACTCAAAAGCTGGGATCTTGAAATTGATCGGAATAGGAGCCTCAATGATTTTTCTGGAGAAGGGGGGGGTCGAATGAGGCAGTATGTTCTCTCGTGTCTTTCTTCTTCTTACTTCATCAGTGCTAGAAGGTCTTCCATCTTCTAGAGGCGCTGGAGGACGACATTATCCTGTTCTTGGGATCTAGTGGACCTGTGAGACTCCTCATAGCGTGGAGGAGTGGAGTGGTGAGGGCTGGCCAGTCGGGTCTTGCTAGGAATGGAGTTGATGGCTTGAAGAATTTGATTTTTGAATTCTTGAAACTTTGCTCGGGCAACATGTACTTCTTTTCCCATTTCTCTCCTGGGAGCTGGTCGGCTTGTTGGAGTAGGGTTCCTTCCCTTCCGAGGGGGAGTTCTTTTATGCCCCCTGGAGAATAATGGCCTGTTCGACCTCTGGGATGAGGGGTTCTTCTCCGCTCTCTGGGAGAGAGGGTTCTTCTGCATCTCCGACTCCGGGGAGAGGGGCCCCTTGTGTCTTCTTAGCGAGATGGATGGGGAAGATCGTCCCTTCCTCGCGGTCTGTTGTTTGAGCGGCCTCGACGTTCAGACTCTTGTTGTTTGGAGGATATGAGATGGCGAAGGTCTTGCTACAGCTGAGGTGCTTCAGGGGGTACCGTGGAGGGTGTGGAGGTGAACACTGACCCCCGGTTCTCTCCATTGTATTGTGCAGGGTGCTGACTTCTTTGGGAGCCCCCGGTGGAGCCTCTCTAGAGGGGAGGTTGGGTATGCTGTTTTGGATGAGGTTGATGATCTAGTTGAAGGGTAGGAGGGACGTTCTCATGTGGAGGAGGTGGAGGAAGAGGGTTGGCTTGTCGGCTTGAGGCCGTCGCCTTCCCTTTTTTCTTTGGAGGCATGACTAAAAATTACTTTTTTTTTCCCACAGACATTGCGAATCTGTTGTTGCTAATTTCTATGTGGGAGCAAACGGATGATATGAGTTCTTTTAAAAACAATAAAAAATTGATCTTTTTGACTTTCACCGATGTTGACTACTTTCGACTGATGTTGACTTCTGAATATGACCGTTGGATCTGATCTTGATGGTGATGATCGCTCCGATTGACCTGCAAAAGTCTGAAACACCACGATTGATCACGACGACAAATCCTCCAACGCTCAAATCAGAACTCAAGAATAGAAAGAGAATTTTTTGTTGTAAAATACTGATTACCTGCATCTGGTGGAGGTATGGGGTATTATAGTCGCCTTGGGAATCAGTTTCAAGATAATGATTTATCTCTACTTTCCGGTGTTTTTGGATTGAATTGATTATCTCTTCTTCATGAAGAGATTAGAGTGGTCGGAGAGATTGAGTTAAAACTCTTCTCATGATAAGAGATATGGTTTTTGAACATTCTCTTGTGGATTTGTGGATAATTATGAGTTTAAATCATATTTAAATAATATGGACTCATTTATATTGGGCTGTTATGACAACCCAGTAAGACGGATCCGTTTTGGGTTATTGGACTTGAGAGACGCCCAATTTTCGTTCATGGACCCGTTTTTAGTGTGATTTACCCCTGAGAGCTTTAAGATTCGTGCCCGATTTGAACGATCCCGATTTGGTTCTATTTTTACCCATATCACTAATCCTTATAGGTGAGATTTCTGTTTAGTAGTGTTTCTTATTTTGTTCATTTTTCTCCATATTGGCTGAAATGAATAATACTTCAAGATGTTTGATTCCTTGGAATCATTTCTTCTCGGTGCTTGGAATTATCGATAGCTTGTTACCAAACTCTATAATTTACTAAATATGATTGCTTGTCGTATTCATATAAGTTAAAAATTGTTTTATTTTGAGGTTTAATGCTGTATGCTATTTAAGTCAATCTAAATTGGATATATAATTTTCCTCATTCAGGTTCTCTCATATGTATAATTATTCTCATGGATGATGATGGTCTATGTGATGGATTTTGGCTATGAGATTATCCGGGTGGTTTGTATGTTTTATCTTCTGCGTGAGGCTTGTGTTTATATTTTTGTTGGTCATTTGTATGTAGAGTTTGAATTTGGTGGAAGATGCTTAAATATTTGTTGTTATAACCTTTGTTGCTATCTTTTGTTTTTGTTTTTTTAAAGTTGATGGAAGGTGCTAATATCTCTTATATTTCGTTAAATATCATTTGATGAATGTAATTTGCTTCTTTGTTGTTCTTTTCAAATCATGCTTGGGTCACATGTTTGCGAACGAATGGGGGTGGTGAATATGAAGGTGTATGTAATTTGGTCCGTTTGATATTATTTAATTTTTTGATAAGTGCATTTTGTAGAAAGTTATTAAATATTCCTAACGAACTCTACGGAGTATAGAAATATATAATTTTAGGGAGTACTATATAAATACTTGGAATTTGAGGGAGTGGAAATGACAATACTTCTAATTTTTTTATAATTTTTGTTCCACTTTACAGAGTAATATATATATACATGTAATATTAAGGGGTGGAAATAAAAGTAACTTTCAAAATTTAAATTATTATTGTTATGGGAATAAAAAAATATCAAAATTAAATTAGAAAATTGAAAAACAGAATACAAAATTAATTGAGAAGTATTAGGTAAATATATTTAATTTTAGGGGGTGAAAGTAAAAAAAACTTTCAAAATTTTAATTAATCAGCGTTCATTGGCATTTTTTGTAATTATAGAAGTTTCTGGTCATTTGTGCTTATGAAAAATGATTATCAAAAATTTACCAAACACCATTTTCTAGTAAAAAAAGCTTTTATTATAAGTCATTTTGCCATAAGTCATTGTGATATAAACCAAACACCATTTTCTTTTGAAATAAGCTACAATGTAAAAGCTTAACCAAACAGAGCCTTAAACTTATCCACTTATAGTATTCAATAGCAATAATGTTGATGTTATATATTGGAATGATGGATCACATTTGCTAATAACTGAAAGCTTGTATGTTCTGGTGCTGGGTATTAAATGCAACAAATTGGGATGATATGCATGTGGGTTGACAAAATTTTAATTATTGTAGATGTGTATTCGGTTGCAATCTCGCTTGTTTGATCTGCCATGTTGTTGCTTGACATTCACTCATAATATTGCTAGTCATTTTCCTGCGAATTGGTAAAGAGGACTTTTTGATTATCCACATAATTGCTTACATCTTGAAAGGATTTTAGAGTATGTATTTTTATTTATATTTTCTCGACCGTCTATCTTCTCCCATATCCTGATTATGCCCTTCTGCTAGTATACAAACAGTATGGCACTTTTACGTCAATTCATATACTTGGTAGTGTCGTAATCTTAAGCTGGGAGATCATATCGACTCAAAATTATAAAAGTTTTATATTTTAAGTTTTCTAGCAGACTTACATAAGGTGATTTACGGTCAGAGACAAATAAATTTTCTACTCTCATCTTGACAGGTTATTATCCATCTAAAGCTAAGTTGACAGCAATATGGGTATTTCCTCAAAGTGGCTCCAATTTTTGGTTGGACTTAAAAAACAAGATAAGTCACCGAATGTAGAGGATAATGGGAATGTGAGCAACTTTCTTTTATTTCCCTTTCTACAATGTTCAAATTTACAAGAATTTTCATTAGTGTGCTGAGTGATTCAACCTCATATACTTCATAGTTGATCATTGGTGATAAAATGCCGGTATTGTCTACTATTTGAAATTATTGATGAAAGGAGCATACTGGCTCTGCCAGTCTTTAGATTTCCTCCGACATGTCCTATATGCCCCATGATATCACATTTCCGAAGATCCTGCCACTGACGTGCAATTAAATTTTTTTATGTCATTTTCAGGAAAATGTCCCCAGCGTATCTTGTTCATTTATATATATCCTCCAAAATATAACTAGACATGTCAAACTAAAAATTCTATTAGTCACCCAACATTTATTAGTTGCAATTTCATTTAACTACATCAATCACATTGTTAGATCTGTTTTCTGTAGTTATTAACTTATTTGTCATTTATATCTCTGTTATTGTATCGATCTTCTACATGTCTTACAATGAGAGAGAGAGAGAGAGTAAATAATCATATCTAAGGTTATCTAGACACATTTTGCAGATATATCTTATGCAACTTGACATTCTGATTTTGACTATGTCTCATATTTTTTCGACATCTGCTATCTGACATGAAAGGTGGCATGAAAATTCTTAGGCCAACACAACTCCGACATCTAGTATTTAGAACTGTGGCCCTGCTGATTTATGTTTCATTATACAGGGAACTTCGGATCAACAACTTCATGTAACATTCTTTCTGCCAAAAGTGATTTTGAATAAATTAAAATTTTTGCATCTTCTGAAACTCCATGTGATATTACTCTATGGAACCTACATCTCACTTCTTTTCTTAATGTTCACTTAACATGTTCAAGCAACTCCAGCTTACTTGTGCTTGCTTTAGGGAAAATATGGCTGCAATATCTAATCTTTAGGGACTAGTTTCTTTGTTGGTGGATGAAGTTGTACAATTTATATATTCTCAAATCCAATCGAACAGGTTTTCTATTTGATTGACTCAACGTGGATTATCCTAACCAAATCACACGTATGTCTAATGTTAGCATTTTTGATTGAACTCAGGAGTTACAAGTTTCTAGGTTATTTCTATTTCTATGTATAGCGTTTTGTCACATTGATGTGATGCCCAAGTTTCTAGGTTATTTCTATTTCTATGTATAGCGTTTTGTCACATTGATGTGATGCCCAACATCCTCATTGAGATTTGAGAATTGACATGGAGTTGTGATAACTTGGCTGCATCATGTTGAAACTCGAGTGCCACCTACGGGCACTGGTGCAGGTACGAGGATAGAGCAAACATGGAAAAAGTGGGGTAGGGGGTATGACTATATTATTTTAAATATAATTTAAATTATAATTTAATGTGTTCAAATTAGCATAAAAGAGAATTCGTACATAGAAAAAAAGACTCCAAGATGCATTTAACGTTAAAATTTGGAACTATTGAAAATAAGTCATCTAATCTTAACAAAAGTTTTATATTCTTAGTCACGTCTAATTTATTTACAAAATATGACATACTTCATAATTCATACAAACGTAAACATTAGTAAGGTGTTTTTAATGATTGGGTATGGGTCAGAATGTTACCAGTAAGGTTATTTTTCAAATAAATTCCAACACTTGCTTGCCATATCCGGTACGGTACCTTGCTGGTGGGTACTGGTACAAGTACCTCGTACATACCCCGTACGGGTACGGCTAGTTACATCAGGTACCGATGCTTTGTAGGTACCCATGCTTTGTAGAGTGCCACTTTCCATCTGGTTTGGTAGCTTCATTGTTTTTTTGACCGATTTGAACTAGAAATAGTGGAATTAAAAGGCTTCAAGCTTTTCATCTGTACAACAATGAGGGCCACATTATAATAAACAATTTTTACAAATTTTATCAAATTATCCACAATTGACTGTGTGGCATAAGGCTTGCCCTACATTCTTTTTCATTATTCCCCCCCCCCCCCCCCCCCCCCCCCCCCCAAAAAAAAAAAATTCAGAGTATCTGACCCTCCATATGTGCAAAACCTTGTTTGAGACCTTGTCTAACTTGCCTAGTATGTTGAAACTAAATGCAGAAAAGAGTTACCACCGCTCGTTTTTGGCATCAAAGACGACCATCGGTTGATTCTGATAGTGCAATAAAGGATGACGAGTTTGTTGTTGGAACTGCTGTGTCAGCAGGAGATGTTGACACTCACGCGAGTTCAAATTCTGCATTTTCCACCTCACTACATGTGCAAGTATCGTATCAGACTGAAGAAAGTATGAAGGAGGAATGGGCCACCACAGTTATTCAAACTGCTTTTCGAGCTTTCCTGGTATTATTTTTCATCTCTTTCAGTGAATGGAATCTCTTTATTAAACGAATATGAATGCACTCTGGTCAACATACTTTTCTGCTAGATCCAACTATTATGAGAAATTTCAGAAATGTCAAGTCTCTGAAAATGGAAAATCTTCCAAATATACTTCGGATACTTCAGATTATGCATGAATCTTTACTTCAGCATGCAAATATCTATATTTTACCGTTTCAACCCATTGTAGGTACCAAGTAGCAGTTATAATTTTGTGTTATAGTTTGATGATGTTATGTATGGATCAGATGTTCTTGTAAAATATGACCATAGATGGAAAGTCTTTTATCTTATAAAAAGTAGGGATAAAAGCTATTTATTATTTTTGTCAGCGATGTAGTGTGTTCTATTTATTTAACATATGAGAAGGTTACGCCATAATTAAGGTTAGCAGCTTTCATATGTGTTCAGTTTTTAAGTTGAACAAAGTAAAAAATTAGTATTGTGACTGACCTTGCGAAGAATTCGATATTTGGGGTTCAACCAAGCCATGAACTTCATAATGGTCATCTCCATCGTTAAGATGATTGGGTGGACTGTTAGAGAATACAATTGTTTTTTTTCCCATCATCATCATCATCATCGTTCTCCAGTTCGTGTATTATTTTTTTTTTTTCTTTCTATTTTTTGTTTGTCCAAGCCAGAAATTCGGCTACAAACCGGGTAAGGAGAGTTGCATTAGGCAGTTGATAGCCAACACAAAACTTTGTTAAATCTTATGAAAAGTCTGATATTTAGGCTCGATTATACAAAGAGATGGGGAGAATTGTGAAGATGTTATACATAGGATCCAGACAGGATGGTTGAAGTGGAGAAGTGCCAGTGGTGTTTTGTGTGACAAACATATACCTTTGAAGTTGAAGAAAATTTTTTATAGGACGGCTATTAGACCAGCAATGATGTATGGAGCAGTGTTGGGTAACAAAAAATATGTCCAAAAAATGAGTGTAACGGAGATGAGGATGCTCAGATGGATGTGTGGTAAAATAAGGAAGGATAGAATTAGAAACGAGCTTATACGAGATATGCTAAAGGTATCTCCAATCCAAGATAAATTAAGAGAGAATTGTCTAAGGTGGCTTGGATATGTCACACGTAGACCTAGTAGTGCCCCTGTTAGAAAGAGTGATTTGATAAGTACTGAGGGTAGAGTTTGGGGTAGAGGAAAAGCTAAACTAACTTGGGTGGAAACAGTGAGAAAAGATATGATAGTTTGTGACCTTACAGAAGATATTGTACTAAACAGAGCAGAATGGAAAACCAGGATTCATGTAGCCGACCCTAACTAGTTGGGAAAAAGGCTTTGTTGTTGTTGTTTTGTTGTTTTTGTTTTTGTTTTTGTTTTGTTGTTTTTTTTTTTGTTTTTGTTTTTGTATTTTTTGTTTTTATTTTTCGATTTTAATTTTTTTTTAGAATTTATTTTTTTGGCACATAGATGTTTTCATTTTGTAAACTTCATTTGCTCGGACTTTTTTTTATTTGGGTTTATTCCATATCCGCACCCACATTCTTTGCTATTTTCATATTCCCACTGGAAATCTTTATATTTCCAAATTACCACCTCAGATCGATATGATTCTTCCAAATGTACATCTTATATTTTAAAAGACATTTTGCCCTTTGCTTTCTTCTTCGTTCTCAGATTAGTTATCAAAGCAAAGATAACCAAAGAGAACCCACCCTATCAAACCTTTTCAATTTCTTCAAATATCTTGTGAAAACTTATTATAATAACCATTGAACTTCACTTATTTATCAAATTATTCCCAACAGAAATTCTTTGGTTCTTATTTTGTTCAAATCTTTTGTGGCCATGGAACTTTGATGGCTAAAAAGTGAAGTTATTATGTTTATTAAAAGAGCGGGATTATTCCTTGAAGGGGAGATAGAGAAGATAAGTTGGGTTAGAATTCGTTATAGAGAGATGAGACATTAGTGAAGGATCGAAGAAGATGATAGAAGAGAAAAGAACAGATTTAAATGATGAAGATGGCTGGGTTGGGTTAGTTTGGGAATTAAAATATATCCTTATCGGGTCCAAACCCGATAAGGAGAATATTTGAAGTACATCCCTCATAATTGATGGAAAAACTAATGTTAAGTGGTTTTTTGGAATCAATACATGAATTTGAGGTGGGAATATGGAAATATCAAGAATTTGGGTGGGTATATGGAAATGGCAAAGATTTGCGGTGTGGATGTGGAAAAAAGCCCTTTTTTCCACCCTTTCATATACTTTCCTCTATTTATATGTCACAACCCTCTTCTTGAATTATAAATGATTTGTTTTTGTTATTTAACTCTAAAATGTCAAACCTTATTTTTCCTCGTCTTGAAATACTAGTAACTGACACATGCAATTGTATTGATAAAACAAACTTGTCAGTTTGTGTAGCTAGATATATCATAGAAGATTAGAAAACCATATAGGAAATTGTAGATATAATCAATAGATCAAGACATTGTAGATATAATCAATAAATCAAGGAATTGCAGTAAACCCCACATGGACGATGGTTTGTGAGACGACCCTCTGAAATTAAAGATTCTACAGTTACCCTAGACTATCCGGGCAGGGGGTTACAGTGTTGGACTTCTATTAAATGGCATTCACCTGCTAGTCATGTGACTTACTTTTGACTTGAATCAACCAAAATATTCTCATGATACAGAATTGGGTAATTGCAGAAAATCCACCTAGTATGTGGTTCTCTGTCAGACCTTGAATTTATCACTGAATCCATCATTTAAGACCTTAGGAAGTGTTAATGAAATTGAGCTCTGCCACTATCTTCTCCTTCGTCCTCATCTTCTCTGTAATTTTCTCTTCTCATGATCCGCCAAATCCCCTTTCTCATCCCTGTTGTTCTCAATAATAAGCATGTGCCCATCATATATGATCGCCAGCCGCGCTCCCAGAGATAGTCCTGGAGTAATCTGCAGAATTTTTTAGTTCGAGGAGTTTGTCACAACAACCCCATAGTGCAGGGGGATTTCCAATTTACCCTACTAAATTTATAGAAATATCTCATTGAGAAAAATATAATTGATTATATTTCTTATCCAGCTTTTTTTTATTAGGTTTTCCAATTATTTTTTTCCAACTTGGGGAGGAGTTGACAAATAAAATCCTATTGTAGTACTAGATTTGCCCGTCGGCATGTGCCTATGGCACGTCTTCGGAACGGTACAACATATGAAAGTCTTGTAAACAGTAAAACAACAATTATGTAGCTCAAGTTTGAATAGTAAAACAATAATTAGCTGTAAATAAAAGTCCATGTTTCCATTAGTATATGCTGAAAAATTATTATAAATGGGAGTGTAAAATCCAACTTCTTAGAACTTTGAGTGCGGAAAATGATGAAATTTAAATGTTGATGAGATATTTGCCATTTTCAATGTAACATGGAGCAATAAAAAAATGCATAAAAAATCTGAAAATTTACAAAGCTGAAATATGAAAATATAAATTTCTGAGTAAATAGAGAGAATGAGAGAGAGAGAGAGAGAGAGAGAGAAGAGAGAGAGAGAGAGAGAGAAATAAATAAACAAATAAATTAATAAATAAATAAAGGAGTTGTTTTGGGGGGATTTGAATTTGAGTTTTGGGGGGAAATTTTTGGGCAGGAAAATATGTTTTGTGAGGTTAGATCTGGACCATTGATTTCAACCATATTGAATGAGAGCCACTTGATAGCTTTCTTTGTGTTTTATTTTATAGATTCTAGAACTTGTAAAATTATATAGTGGTGTGTTTATTCCAGATTTTTTTTAATATAGTAGTGTAGAAAAATAATTCTCTTTTCTGCTAACTCCAGAAGGTTTAACTTTATCAATCCAGGCAAGACGAGCGTTGCGAGCTTTAAAAGGATTAGTTAGACTTCAGGCCCTAGTTCGAGGCCATGCAGTGCGCAAACAAGCTGCAATAACTCTTCGCTGTATGCACGCATTGGTAAGGGTTCAAGCTCGTGTCAGAGCAAGGCGAGTTCGAATGGCATTGGAAAATCAAGTAGGACAACAAAAGGTTCAACAACAACTTGCACATGAGGCCCGTGTGCGTGAAATCGAGGTAAGCTACTTCACAGTTGGTAAATGGTATCAAAGTCAAGCTCTTACTGAACTATTCAGTGTTCAAAAATAAATGGATGGAATTCTCTCCTTTATATTATGTTGCGCATTATGCGCACTCTGTCGAGTTTTAATTTATTTATTAATTAGTAATTAAGTATTATTTGATTTTAGTGCACTGTAAATTTTCATTGTGAAGACATTCAACTTATTAACTTCCCGAATAATTATAAAAAATTAAAATGCTATATGAAATGTGCCCACACGTACACATGATGGGCATGATGAAGGGTTATGCTCAAGAACTTGGCTATCTTTTCTTTTAAACGTACTTAGAAAATAAAGTGAATTGGGTTTATTTCAAGTTCTATATCTATCATATACACAGTTCATATAAATTATCATACTCTCCGCTTTATAGTTCCAGTCATACCGATAAGTTTTACATTACTTGATTCAGGTGTATTAGAGATATGGTTAGGCATATACATTATGTGGAACGAAAATATTGGATAAAGTTTTCATGCCACGTTAGATGTCCTCTACCATATGTTCCACTCATTTTTGCATATAATCATAATTTGTCTTCTTCCATTTGACTAATTTGCACTCCTCTGTTATCATGTTGCTTTGAGGTTCAGTAAGATACACCATTCTTCTCTTCTATTTTGTGAAAACTCACAAAGTCGTCTTTACTCATTTCTCTCTTTACTTTCTAGTTTATAATCAGTATCGTTTAATTTTGTCGTGTTACTAAGCCCTTTTTGTTTGAATTTGTTTGTATTAAGTTTCTGTTGTTTTCAAGGTTAAAAAAATTAATATATGTTTTATGTTATACTTGATTATTAGGTTGTATTTTTAGCTATTTTGTTTTAATTTTGAATTATTTGCTCAATTAACTTCGATTGTGTTAGTTATTACATTTGACCCATGGTTTATTATTTAATTATCAACTAGTGTATGATCAAAATATATATGCCAATAATATTCTGATGTATACTTTTGATTATTTGCCCCTTCTAAGTTTAGTGGCTTTAGCAATTTAGCTTTGAAGAGGGGACTTTTTTTGTACAAGTCATTTTCTGCATAGTTCTATGGTTGAAGGGAAATGCAGAATACCGAACAATATATTCTGCTTGGGAAGTTTTCCCATCTCCCAAAGAAAGGGATTTACCTCTTAAGTAAAATTCTTCTCATTCTAACTTCGGTAGAGCTTCAATCTGATCGGGTTTCCTTGCTTGTTTTGGATGGTAGTGGTTGTGTGCTGCTTATGGTTTTCTTTGACCTGAACATCTTCTGTATATGTCTACAAACTTGATAGTGCAGTGTTCATACCATCTTAATACTATATGGACATTATGTTTTCATAGAATAGCTTGCGGAAGCTAAAGGCATTTCCATTGTTTCACGACTTTATTCTTCATTTTGACTACCTTCTGTTGTTTATTATTCAGTTCAAATTGTAGTCTTTATTTGATGTGACCAGATTTATAACTGTAAGTCTCTTATTAATTGTGTTTATATGCAGGAAGGGTGGTGTGACAGCGTTGGATCTGTACAAGATATCCAAGCAAAGCTCTTAAAAAGGCAAGAAGCTGCAGCCAAGCGGGAGAGAGCCATGGCTTATGCTCTGTCTCATCAGGTAGTAGTAGGTCCCATTGGACTTGACTGAAGATATATATATATATATATATGGGCGGCGGGGGGTTTCGATCAGGTGCGAACTCGCGCGAGCAGTCGTCCGATCATGATCATGAACATGATCAGACGGCTGTGCGGCGAGTTCGCACGCGCCATTCTATATATATATATATATATATATATATATATATATATATATGGGAAAAAGGGGTATGGGTAACTTGCTCATTTAGTAAATAAGCAATTGATGATGTGGCATGCATGTGATTGGGAAATTCTTAAAAGGGTTAGTTATCTAATGTATCACATGCATGCCACATAATCACTTGCTCATTTATTAAATGAGCAAGTTGCTCATATCCCTTTTACCCTATATATATATATATATATATATATATAGGGTAAAAGGGATATGAGCAACTTGCTCATTTAATAAATGAGCAAGTGATTATGTGGCATGCATGTGATACATATAGGAATGCTCCTTTGAAAACGTACTGTAGCAATGAAAACATACATATAGGAATGCTCCCTCCCTCTTCTATTCAAAAAATTAAGAAAATAAAAATTTTAAAAATTTTAAAAAAATTAAAAATTTAAAAACTTTAAAAATAATTCAAAAAAATCATATAATATGTTTTTTGCTCTATGTTTGCTACTTCAAGTAATTTGTTGGACCTCCAAAACTATTTTATATGATCAAACAAGGTGCACCGTTTCGAAGACGTGCCATAGGCACGTGTCAACGGGCAAACCTAGTATGTATATATATATATATATATAAAGGCTTTTAATCTCGGATTTCGGACTCGTCTCGACGTGGGGTGTTTCGTCGCGGATCGGAGATCTCTGGAAAATGTGATCATCTTGGATGATCATTTCAGACACTCAATAAACGTATTTTAATGGTTACTAAACAAGATTTTGTATCTACATGTCATTTATCATATAAAATATTGTATAATGTAACTAATGGCATGAATCAATCACGATAAATATTCGCAGAATTTAATAACAATATAAAAGTGAATGTAATATAATTATCTAACTAAATTTAATTTGCATTGATTAGAAAAAAATTAGTTAATTGACTTATTTGACTTTAAATATATACAAACAATAGAGAGATAAAATCCTCACATTATCTTAGTTGGAGGTTCTATATTGAAAAACTTATATGCAAAAAGTAAAAAAAAAGTTATACATTCACAATTACATTAGTGGCTATTTCCGCCGATATTTCGACAATTTTGGCCGACATCTACACATTTCCATCTAAAATGATATGGAGTATAAAATCTGTGAAGCTTTCTTAATAGTCTGTATCGACTTTGCACTATTTTTATATGGCTGAGATGCATCGTATAGTGAAACTTAGTTTTAAATTATTTTTTATTTTTATATTTCAGGATAACAACTATGATTTATTTTAGTTGCCACCATTTCATAAAAGATATTGATATGGCTAAAAATAGGGTTAAATCGTAACCGTTCAAATCGGGCACGAATCTTAAAGCTCAGGGGTAAAATGGTAATTTCACATACAAACGGGTCCGAAATAGGAACTGGGTCATTTTTCAAAAGCCCAATAACCCATAAACGGATCCGTCTTAATGGGTACGGGTTCCAATCCGTAAGAAATCTAGTCCAACTGGATAGGAGAGGATTCAGATTTATGATTATCTTTAATCAACAGTCTCAACCACTTCTATCCATTTACATCGGGAAGTAGGGATTCAATCTTATCCTGAAACTGATTCCTAAGGCGACTATAAATACCTCTCTCCCCCCACTGTTACCAGGTAATCAATCTTTTTCCAATTAAAGCTCTTTCTTAATCATTCAGATTACTGACAAGAGTGTCGGAGGATACGTCGCCGGGATCAACCCCGGTGTCGTGCACTTTTTGCAGGTTAACGGCGAGAGGATCTCGGTCAAACTCCGGTGAAGTCGTTCAGGTTTGACTATTCAACTTTCCTCGAATCCACAAATCTATCTGTTTGCCCCACACCGATTTCAGCTGCAACAGATTGGCGCCGTCTGTTGGAACCACAAATAGCAGTCCAGCCTCTTCCACCGGTCAAGATCGCCTCCAGCCATGCCACCAAGGAAAGTAAGATCTAGAGTGTCTAACCGTGGGCCCACTCCCATTCCTCCTCAACCACAACCGGAGGCTCCCTTCCAACTCGTCCAGCAACAGGGACAACTCCCTCCTCAGCCTAATCCGCTGCTACAGCAGGAGTAGCCTCCTCTTCAAAACCTCAACCCCAGCGGGCTCAACTCGGGCTCGGGCCCCAGAATGCTGGTATAGGGACCTCTCGTCCAAATCCTCAGAAGCAACCTTTTCACCGTGATCATATCTCGGTACATAACCCCTCCACCGACTCCATGGCATCCTATAACCCTCGTCCTTCAGAAGATCTCCGCAACATCATAATCAACCGGCAGAAAGAGGAAGACCTTCGCCGCCACTTGGATGAGAGGCGGGCTCGAGAGGGAGCCTCCCGCTCAGAACGTCTAAATGCGCGATCTCCTCGCCGCCGCGACCGTACGAGATTCCTTCTTCATACGAGGCGGAGGGAGTGCCCCGAGTACCGTTGAAGAGGGCACCGTTCTCCCGCTGGCCGACAGTCCCAGAGGGACCAGAGCGGATCCATCACCCGAGCAGAATTTCAAGAGTTTCAGGCAACAGTCTTACAGGCCCTCAATGTCCTGCCAAACGACAACAATAATATCCCGAGGATCCCCACTCCCGAGGCAGTTCAAAGCCCTCGCCATCGATCCCAAAGTCCTCCTCAAGCTCCAAGCCACTGCCCTCACATCCCCAGCCCTCACCAGTCTCAGAGCTACCGTCGTCATAGCCCACGTTCTCCTTCGTACGAAGACGAGTTCAGAGGCTCACTAGTATACCGTCGAAGGGAGGACGCTGTTTACCATCGTCTCCACGAGATGGAGAGACGCCTCGGTCAACTCGATAAGGACGAGGAACTAAGAGGGAGGACCCTACGCCTAAGCAGACCTCCATTCTCTCGTACCATCATGGAAGCCCCCGTCCCGGCAAATTTCAAGCCTCCGCAGTTCGAGACATACACAGGAGAATCAGACCCCATGGACCACATCGAGAGTTTCAAAACTCTAATGATCCATCAGGCCTCCGATGCTCTCTTATGCAAGACCTTCCCGGCCACTCTCAAAGGCCCGGCTCGGGAATGGTACTCTCGCCTCGCCCCGTCCTCCATCGTCTCTTTCGACCAGTTCGAGATCCTTTTTATAACCCATTTCGTGAGTAGCCGCCGCTCTGAAAAGACTAGTATTTCACTACTCTTCTTCAGTCAGAAGAAGGGCGAGAAACTAAGGGACTATGTCAAGCGGTTTACCGCGGAGGCCAGGTCCATCGCCTCCCTCGATTAGTCGGTCGCCGTGGCTGCCTTTCAATTCAATGTTCTCAACTCGGACCTCCGGTCGTCCCTAGCAAAGAAAGCCCCCGCGAGATTTCTCTGACCTTCTCAGAAGCGAGAAATACATCCGGACGGAGGAAGCAGCGCACCGCCCTACCCCACATTCGAGGGATCCTCTTCTGGAAGCAAGCGGAAGGCCGCTGAAGACGAGGGAGCTAAAAAACTCCAAAAGGACAACGGAGGTCAGCGTCGTCCACCTCCCAGATTTGAGAAATTCACCCATCTCAATGCCAATGTCTCGACCATTCTGATGGAAGTTGAGAAAGAGGGAATTCTACCTCCCCCAAAGATGAGCACTCCTGGAAAGAAGAGGGATAGGGAGAAGTGGTGCCGCTACCATCGAGACCACGGCCACGACACCAATGACTGTCAGGCTCTGAAAAATGAGATCGAAGCCCTCATTCAGAGGGGGCAGCTCGCCAAGTTTGTAAGGAAAGACTGGACCGATCCTCCTCCACCCCCCAGAGCCGCTAACAGGAGACTCCCGAATTCGAGAAAGAGCGCATCTTGCACCTCATCCACGGAGGGCCAATGGGAGGAACCTCTAACTCCTCTCGAAAGGCTTTCGTTAGGGAAGTCAATTCGGTGCACAGCCTCCTTCCTCCCAAAGGTCTCGGAGTCCCAGTTACTTTCTCAAATGATAATCTAGAGGGTGTCTAAACCCCCTACTGTGACGCATTTGTGATCAACCTCCACATGGCTAACTTCAAGGTGGAGAGAATTCTAGTGGATAACGGCAGTTCTGTCAACATTCTCTTTCTAGAGGCCTTCCGAGGACTCAAATTATCAAGGGACAGGTTCAAGCCCGCCGGTTACACGCTCCATGGGTTCACGGGAGTGCCAGTGACGATCGAAGGTGTTATAACCCTCGACGTAACCGCTGGCAAAACTCCTACTACCCGAACGGAGCCAATGGACTTCATGGTTGTTGACATCCCAGCCGCCTATAATGTGATCCTAGGTCGACCGGGCCTAGCTGCTTTAGAAGCTGTCCCATCAGCTTACCATCTCAAAATGAAGTTTCCCACCAAGGCAGGCGTAGGGAAAGTAAGGGGGAGTCGGGAAACGGCCCGCAAGTGCTATATGACCTCGACCGGAGGACCTGTCCTCTCCCTCGAGGCCCTTGAAATTCCCCAAGGGAGCACCCAGTCTATGTCGGAACTGGTAGACGAGCTGGAGGAAGTGCTCTTCTCGGAGCAAGATCCGACCCGTAAATTCTTCATCAGTAAAACCCTCCCTTCTGCCCTCTGCTCCGATATAGTCCAGTGCATAAAGAAGAACCGTGACCCCTTCACATGGACAGCCGCCGACATGCCAGGGATTTCCGAAGAGCTCCTCGTCCACCATCTAAGTGTTGCTCCGGGGGCCAGACCTGTCCAGCAGAAGAGGTGTAAGTTCGCCCCCGAGCACCAGCAGGCTATAAAGGAGGAGGTGGAGAAGCTCCTCAAAGTCCGGTTCATACAAGAGGTCAACTATCCGGAGTGGCTCTCCAATGTCGTGATGGTCAAAAAGGCCAATGGAAGTTGGAGGATTTGCATCGACTTCACAGATTTGAACAAGGCATGCCCGAAGGATCCATTCCCACTCCCTAGCATTGACACCCTAATCGACGCCACTTCGGGCCATGAGCTACTGAGCTTCATGGACGCCTTTTCCGGATATAACCAAATCCGAATGTTCCCTCCAGATATCCCGCAGACGTCCTTCGTCACAGATCAAAGTCTTTACTGCTATAGGGTGATGCCCTTCGGGCTTAAAAACGCTTGAGCCACCTACCAACGCCTCGTCAATAAGGTCTTCAAAAATCAGATTGGGCGGAACATGGAGGTTTACGTCGACGATATACTGATTAAAAGCATCCATGGGTCTGACCATGTGGCCGACCTCCAAGAGACCTTTGACGTGCTAAGGAAGCATAACATGAGAATAAACCCGAATAAGTGTGCATTCGGGGTCTCATCGGGTAAATTTCTGGGCTTTATGATCAGCCTAGAGGGGGATTGAAGCCAACCCTGAGAAGATAAAGGCCATACGCAATATGGCTCCTTCAAATGTGAAAGAAGTGCAAAAGCTCACAAGACGCCTCGCAGCTATAGGGCGCTTCCTCTCCAAGTCCAGGGAAAAGTGCCTCCCCTTCTTCAAAGCCCTCAGGGGGGTTAAGGGCTTCGAGTGGGACCAGCAGCAGCAAGAGTCATTCGACCAATTCAAAGCCTACTTGGTCCACCCCTCACTCCTCAGCAAGCCTACACCCGGGAAAACCCTCTACCTCAACCTCGCTGCCTCCGAACAAATCCTCAGTGCTGTTCTAGTGAAGGAAGAAGACAAGGCACAGAAGCCTATCTACTATGTGAGCAAGGTCCTTGAGATGTCGAGCTCCGCTATCCGAGGTTGGAAAAGATAGCCTACGCCCTGGTTATGGTGGCTCGGAAGCTTCGTCCCTTATTTTCAATCCCATTCGGTGGTCGTCCTTACCGACCAGCCGCTCAAGCAGGTCCTGTATAAACCCGAGACTTTCGGACGTCTAATGAAGTGGTCAATTGAGCTAAGTCAACACGACATATCTTATCAGCATCGGACCGCCATCAAAGCTTAAGCCCTAGCCGAGTTTATAGTGGAAAGTACGATCCTGGAAGTCAGTCAAGCGGCAAACGGGTTACCCATCTGGACGGTATATGTAGATGGGTTTTCTTGCGCTGAAGGGAGCGGAGCCGGAGTTATTCTGGCAGGCCTAGATGACTTCGTTCTCCAATACTCCCTCCGCATCAATTTCAAGGCTTCCAACAACGAAGCTGAGTACGAAGCCCTAATAGCAGGCCTGGGCATGGCTTATAAGGCAGGAGCGCAGCGTGTTCGAATATTCAGTGACTCTCAGCTCGTGGTGAATCAAGTCTTGGGAGAATACGAGGTACAAGACGACCGAATGGCCAAGTACCTAGCCAAGGACAAAAGTCTCATGGCTTCGTTCGAAGAAGCGCAACTCTAGCGGATCCCTAGAGAGGAGAACGCCCAAGCAGATGCCTTCTCAAAACTAGTCTCCTCCTCCCTCCAAGGCCTCGAGCAGACTGTGCTGATCGAAGTTCTACTAAGGCCCAGCATCGAAGAAGAAGCCCCTGACTCAATGGAGTCGCTTCCTGTCCAACTCGAAGATAACTGGATGAGGCCTTTAATTGAGTTCCTCAAAGACGAGAGTCTCCAAGATCCTAAAGAAGCTCGCCGAATCCGAACGAGAGAAGAGCGGTACACTCTCGTTGAAGGAGTCTTGTACAAACGCTCCTACACCCAAGTAGATGGCCTACCCTACTTGAGATGTCTCTCTCCAGGAGAAGCCTTGTATGCTCTGAAAGAACTCCACGAAGGGATAGGCGGAGCCCATTCGGGATTAAGGTCCCTCGCCAGAAAAGTCTTGAACTACGGGTACTTCTGGCCTACCCTACTTCTGGATGTCGAGCAACATCTCCGACAATGTGGCTCCTGTCAACAATTCTCCAATATCCGCCGCTTGCCGCAAGCTCAACTCTCTTCTCTCTCAAGTCCAACTCCCTTCGCAATGTGGGGAATGGATCTTTTAGGCCCGTTCCCACCGGCTCCATGCTAGCTCGAGTTCCTAGTCGTGGCAATCGACTATTTCACCAGGTGGATTGAGGCCGAACCACCAGCAACTATTACTGAAAACAGGGTGCAACAGTTCTTCTGGAAGAACGTGATTGCAGGTTTGGCATACCTCGAGTCTTGGTGACAGATAACGGAACACAATTTGCGGGGGCAGCATTCCGCTCCTTACGTGAAGACCTCGGTATTCAGCAGC
This sequence comes from Hemerocallis citrina, assembly GCA_017893485.1. Lineage (NCBI taxonomy): Eukaryota > Viridiplantae > Streptophyta > Magnoliopsida > Asparagales > Asphodelaceae > Hemerocallis > Hemerocallis citrina. Next base: position 32,292,907 of record CM030365.1, on the reverse strand, counting down.
GGTTCTCCTCTGTCTCTCACCCTCAATCCAATGGTCATGTAGAGAATGCCAACAGGCAAATCCTCTCGGGCATCAAGAAGAGACTAAGCAAGTCGGCTAAAGAGTTGTGGGCAGATTTGCTTCCTAATGTACTGTGGAACTACCGCACTACAAAGAGAACACCCACAGGAGTCGCCCTTCAACCTCACCTACGGTTCCGAGGCCGTAATTCCCTTAGAAGTTGGTTTGCCATCCCCTCGCCTAATTGCATATAATGAAGAGTAGAACGCCAGAGATTCTCCGAGCCAATCTGGACCTTATCGATGAACTCTGCGAAGGAGCCTCGATTCGCCAAGAGAATTATCGGAGAAGAATCGAGCAGTCCTACAACAGAATGGTTCGTCCCCACAGATCTTAAAGAGGGGGACTTAGTCCTCAGGAAGCTAGCCATCTCGTTCCCCAGCCAAAAGAGCAAGCTAGCCCCAAATTGGGAAGGACCATACAAGGTCTCCAAGGTGGTTCGGCCATGAGCATTTCGTCTTGAAGACCTCGAAGGCAGGAAGATAGCAAGAACATGGAACGCCGACCATTTACTGAAGTACAAGAGGGTGTTTGAACACCTCTCCGAGTACCATCAAATGTTGGGTTATTCTATCTTTTTTTTATTCTTCCATTGTAATAACGGCCCGCAACTTAGAAGCGGCCGATTAGCAGTAATTAATGAAGAACTTCTTTCGCATAATGATTCTCTTGTTATCGTGATCTCTCTGTTTAATACCCCAATTGTGTTTTCTTAAACGACGAGTTCGGAGTCCAAAACTTGGCTCGATTCCGCTTCGCAAACTTGCTCTTAAGCGAGTTAGAAGTGGTTCGCCATTCGGAACTGCTCCCACAACCGTTGAACTTTTCTTAAACGACGAGTTCGGAGTCCAAAACTTGGCTCGATTCCGCTTCGCAAACTTGCTCTTAAGCGAGTTGGAAGTGGTTCGCCATTCGGAACTGCTCCCACAACCGTTGAACTTTTCTTTAACGCGAGTTCGGAGTCCAAAAACTTGGCTTGATTCCGCTTCGCAAACTTGCTCTTAAGCGAGTTAGAAATGGTTCGCCATTCGGAACTGCTCCCACAGCCATTGAATTTTTCTTAAACGACGAGTTCGGAGTCCAACACTTGGCTCGATTCTGCTTCGCAAACTTTGCTCTTAAGCAGGTTAGAAGTGATTCGCCATTCGGAACTGCTCTCACAATCGTTGACTCTCCTAAACGACGAAGTGCGGAGTCCAACACTTTGGCTCAACTCCGCTTCTACTACTCGCTCATAAGCGAGTAAGAAGTGGTTCGCCATTCAGAAGTACTCCTACAACTATCGACAACCACAGATGTTAACAAAACACACAAGTGTAAAAGAGAAAACAAGTTTCGTGTCTATAAAGTTTGAGGAACAACTCAGATTACAAGACCAACTACTCATCTCTGCGATGAGTTACAAAATTTGAGAAACCGACATTACTATACTACTTCAACGCCTCCTAGGAAGTGGGATACTCCTCTTGAGCGACAAACGAGGGCAACGAACTTTCTGTCGCTGCAACCCCGCACTCGTTGAGGTCCCCAAGCCGGCAAGCCTAGTCATGTCCCTAAGCGTTGCGCCGGCTGAGGCTTCACTCGACGAACCAGCAACTCCGCTTTGAGCATCCCCAGGATGCCCTGGGATGGGAGGCGAATGTGACGCTAGCTCGTGAAATGATCGTCCCTGTGAGTACTCGTCTCGAGGACAGGATGTGGTCATGACGTTGCTCCCCTCCAAAAAGCGTCGTAGTCGGTGAACCTCCGTCTCAAGCTCAACAATGCGCTCCTTCAGCGAATCATCGGTTACCTTAACTTGTAGGCGAGGAATCCTGCTCGTACTACCCACTTGAGAAGCTTCAATGATAGTTCGTCGAAGCTGCGCCGTCTCCAAGCTCTTTTCGAACACCACGTTCTTCAGACCGTCTTTCCGCACCAATGTCGAACAGGGTTTGCCGAAGGGACTCCACCTCCCCTTCAGGGGGGCTTCTCGAGCTCATTTCTTGAGTTGTTTCAGCTCGGAGTTGCGCTTCTCTAGTGTTAGCTTGAGATGATCTAGTTTTAACTCGCTTTTGAGAAAACACTCTTGACTACGAGAAAGGGCCAACTTTATCGCTCCCAAGTCAGCTCGAAGGCGAGAGGCCTCATTCGCTACCACGTTCGGCGAAGCCTCGACCCATTGGCATGGCCTGGCGATCCGAAAAGCGAGAACACAACGCTGAGCTCGAGCAACATTTAGCTAGATTTCAGAGCGAGTTGTTCTCAACACTTAGCTAGATTTCAGAGCGAGTTGTTCTTAACACTTAGCTAAATTTCACAGTGAGTTGTTTTCAACACTTAGCTAAATTTCAAAAGCTAGTCATTGTAAACTTGGGCCAAAATCTCAAAAGTTCATCTTTTCATTTAAGTTCAAAAGAGTACAAAAGAAAGCGGTGGCCAGTCCGCAGTTCGACAATACAAACAAAAAAACAAAAAAGAAGAGGCGACTGAGTCAGGGAGCCACCTCGCGGCGCTGTTCCGAAGCGCCCTCGCTCGGCAGAGTGACGAGCGCCCCTTCGAGGTTCACCTTGTCCTCGCCGTCGCCCTCGGCCTCGTACCCTCCAGCTCGGGCTCGACCTCCGCCAGAGGAATGAGCTCCTCGCCCTCCACTGGATCGTAAAAGTAACACGACGAACCGTCGAAACCAGGGATGTGAGCTGCCACATGCTTCAGGGCTCGGGCGTAGGCCTCCTCCATATTCGTCATCATATGGGCCTCTGCTTCGTCCCGAATGGCCTTCTCCGCCTCGGCCACCTTCAGCGCCTGTCCCTTCATTGCTTCCTCAGACGCCTTCAAGGCCTTCGCCAGCTCCTCATCGAGGCGAGCCCTCTCCTTCTCTAGTGCCTCGACTTTGGTTGTCTCGGCCGCTGAGTGCTTGATCGCCTCGGCAAGCTTCGTCTCGAGGGCACCCACCTCGGCTGCTCGTGATGCCGAGAGTCGCTATTCGGCCTCGAACAACTTCACTGCCTTGGAGCACGCCGACCGCTCGCCGCCTTCATTTCCTTCTCTTGCTCGGCGAACTGCTCGAGCATATGGCTGAAGTGGCAGAGGGTCTGTGAACAAAGCAGAGGAAAAGAAGCGATGAAAACCGAGCAAAAGACTTAGAAAATTTTTGAGGTATCAAAATCGACTCAGAGACTTACCGACATCGTCAACAGGGCAATCTCCAAGGCATCGTCACCCATAGTGCCTGCCCTTAACGCCGCACTGTCCTTCGGGGTCGGCAGATGGCGTACCGTCTGCATACACATCCCTGCATCACCGAGGAAGCCATCCAACTTTATCACCCGCCAGTCGGGGACGAAGAGCCTTTTGTGCTCCTCGGTGAGGATGGCCTCTGCCTCGGCCGTGAGCGGCGGCACCTCCAGGGCCAGAGCGGCACTAGCCGAGAACCCCCCACTCGAAGATCCCGGGGCTTCGGCCGAAGGGACCGTGGCTTGCGGCTCCGAGGGGGCATCACTGACTGAGTCCACAACGACCACCGACACCGAGTGTGCTTGTGCTGCTTGACCGGAGGGAGGCCCCGCCGTGGTCCTCTTCCTCTTCTTTGTATCTGCACCCTTCGCTGCGACCGCACTCCTCTTCGCCATCAACACTCGGTAATCCATGTCGGGGGCTTCTGCACACAGAAAAACTGAGCAAAAGTGTTAGTAAAAAAAACACAAAACACTAAAAGTGAGTACTCAAACGTTTAAAAAAGAAAAGGAGCGTACTGGGATTGATTGGACTAAGACCTCCACCGAACAAGACCTCCTCGGTAATATCCTTCCAACCGAGGGTCGGAAGACCGAGGATCTTCGCCACTACTTCTTCTCTAGTGAGCACCGGCTCGGCCATCGCCCACTTCAGAACATCTTCTTTCCACGCCGTTGGGAAGCCCCACGGCTCGGGGCCTCGGATCAGAAAGTATTTCTCTTTCCACTGCTTGATGGAGTTCGGGTTCTCGATCAGTTTAACCCCCTTCCTCGGCGACAAGTAGTACCGGTACTCCATCTTGCTCATTCGGAAAATGCGGTAGAGGCTTCGGAGCAGAACAAGTTGGGGTTGCACGCCGACCGCCTGACATTGGAGGATGAAGGCGATGACGTGCCGCCACATGTTCGGCATGAACTGCACGGGGCTCAGGCCATACCATTGCAACACCTCGACCACGAAAGGCGGAAGCGGTAGCTGAAGGCCGGCATTAAGCGCGTCGTACGGGAAGACGCACGTGTCTGGCGACGTCCCCGTACACGCTCGGAAGCCGGGGCCGGGGTGTAGCAGAACGTACTCCTTGGGGATGCAAAATCCCTTCCTGATCCGATGCAGATCCGCCTCGGTCATGATCGAAGGGATCTCGTCCACCTCGGAAGGATCCCTCAAGCTGTTCGCCTCGTATACCGAGGCCATCCCGCGCACCGCCTTCTCCAAAAGATCCTCGGGGTAACTCCTGACCCTGCCGTTGCTTGACAGTGTGGATGGCAGCCGACCTAACTCCTGCCCCCCCTCGGAGTCTCCATTATCGTCGACACCCCGGCCGACTTGACCACTCCCTTCCCTCTCCTCGACACAACCACTACCGCTCGGCCAGTATCTTGGTCCGAGGTGGTCTCGTCCCCAGACAACGATCTAGACATTTTCAAGATTGAGTTGGGAGTGACTAACCTCGAAGTGACGTTTACGGTCGGAATAGATCGTCGGAGATTGAACACGCCTGGCCGCGAAAGCTAGTAGCGCCGCTCGAGAACAAAAACAGCTCTAGCAAATGTGAAGTAAAAGTGAAATTGTAAAAATGAGGAGAAAGGGGAGTAGTGAGAACTTATAAGAGTTAGAAAAAATTCGGGTGGGCCTTGGAACACTTTGGGCCCCCGTAACGGCTCATCAGAAGTGCAAACGACTAAACCTGAAGCCTAAATGTCTTTCATCATCATGATTCGTGCCCGATGTTCAATCAGACGGCGGCGATCGCGCCACGTCCCTCGGAATTCAAATCTGAGCAACTTGCATTCCGAGCTGCGTATTGGAGAAAAACGACTTCATCATCATGATTCGCACCTGATCACAATCAAACGGCTCAGATTCCGCCACGACCACAAAACGACAAGATCACGTTTTCTCGTGATCCACGCCGTCGTGCCTCAAGATTCGTGCCTGATGTTCGATCAGACGGCGGAAATCGTGCCACATCCCTCAGAATCCAAATCCGAGCAACTGGCATTCCGAGCTGCGTTTTGGAGAAAAACGACTTCATCATCATGATTCGCGCCTGATCACAATCGAATGGCTCAGATTTTGCCACGATCACAAAATGACAAGATCACGTTTTCTCGTGATCCACGCCGTCGTGTCTCAAGATTCGTGGCCGATGTTCAATCAGACGGCAGAGATCGTGCCACGTCGCTCGGAAACCAGATCCGAGCAACTGGCATTTCGAGCTGCTCATACGGAGAAAATATTACCGAGCAGCAGGGGCCGTTCGATCGCCTCGTGATTCGTGCCTTGACCTGATAAGCGGCCTTGATTCGGCCACGCCAACCAAGATCACGTTTTCTCGTGATCCGCACCTCGTGCCTCGAGATTCGTGCAAAATCTTCAGATGGATGGCTCAGATTGTGCCACGTCGCTCGAAAACCAAATCCGAGCGACTGGCGTTCCGAGCTGCTCATACGGAAAAAATAACGCCTAGCAGCTTGAGCCGTCCGATCGCCTCGTGATTCGTGCCTCAGCCTGATGAGCGGCCTTGATTCAGCCACGTGACCAAGTGTATGATCCACCGTCAGATGACTTCGGGATTCGTGTCGTAGCTTGATGGACGTCCCAAATTTCGCCACGTCGCTCGGAATCTCAATCCGAGCAATTGGCCTTCTGAGCTGCCCACACGGAGAAAGTCCTGCCGAGCGATACAGGCCGTCAGATCACTTCGAAATTCGCATCATGATCTGATCGAGGTCCCAGATTCGTCCACATCGCTTAGCGCCGCCCTGCCGTACGATCATTCAGAATCACGCATCGACACGAGATGGGCGGTCCAGATTGCGCTATGTCATAAATGGTATTAAAAATTTATTTTTTATTTATTAAATTCGAATTATTTATTTAAAAATTGTGAAAAATGATTAAAAATTCAGGAAAATTAATTAAAAATCCCAAAAAATAATTATAAATTCGGGGAAAATTTTTTGAGCCCCTGGGAAAATAATTATTGCTTAGAATAATTAATTAATGCGCTCGAAAAATAAATCACCGCTTCGCAAAATTGAATAAATGATCCGAAAAATAATTAGAAAATCGAGGAAAATCGCAAAAAATTCAGGAGAACTCGAGAACAATCTTGAGTGCGCCACCAACTCAGAAGAACATCCTAATGCCTCATATAAGGTTCGAAACCCCTCATTTGGACTCCGATACAACCCCGTAAGCCATTAAACCAGTAAAACTACTTCTCGAAGGCTAATCAAACTCAGTCTTCGGGAGTGGGGCGCTCGTGATATGGCTAAAAATAGGGTTAAATCGTAACCATTCAACATTCAAATCGGGTAAAATGGTAATTTTATATACAAACGGGTCTGAAATAGGAACTGAGTCTTTCCAAAAGCCCAATAACCCATAAACGGATCCGTCTTAATGGGTACGGGTCCCAACCCGTAAGAAATCCAGTCCAACTGGATAGGAGAGGATTCAGATGTATGATTATCCTTAATCAGCAGTCTCAACCACTTCTATCCATTTACATCGGGAAATAGGGATTCAATCTTATCCTGAAACTGATTCCTAACACGACTATAAATACCCCTCTCCCTCCACTGTTACCAGGTAATCAATGTTTTTCCAATTAAAGCTCTTAATCATTCAGATTACTGACAAGAGTGTCGGAGGGTGCGTTGCCGGGATCAACTCTGGTATCTCGCACTTTTTGCAGGTTAACGGCGAGAGGATCTCGGTCAAACTCCGGTGAAGTCGTTCAGGTTTGACTATTCAACTTCCCTCGAATCCACAAATCTATCTGTTTGCCCCCACACCGATTTCAGCGGCAACAGATATATATAGCGCTTAGTTTTAAATTATTCACCCACCATTGTGGGATATACTCCACAATCAGCTCTATGACATTTCTATGCCATTCCCACCACACCACATCCTTTCCCCCCTTAAGGGTATGCAAGTGGGAGAGGATTCAAAAACACTCGTTGAGAATCATTGGTGCTCTCAAAGTTGGTGATAGTGGGAGTGAATTTCAAAGTCGGATGTTAGCAAAAAAACATGGTGTTTTGAATGAAATCTTACCTTTTGTCTTACTAAATTCACACTATAACAAATGAGGCCCAAATCCGTCAAAAACACACCCCTTATCCAATGTTTCTCTAATCCCATCTCCTTCAATTTTATTTTTTTAAACTGGAGTAGTGAAAATAAATAAATGAATATATCATGAGGATCAAATTTGTTTTTCATTTTGGGTTAGGATTAGGAAAAGATATATTTTTTCTTTCTTTCTCTTCTCCGTTTGGTCTTACAGAAGATATTGCTCTAAACTGAGCAGAATGGAAAACCATGATTCATGTAGCCGATCCTAAATACTTGGGAAAAAGGCTTTGTTGTTGTTATTGTTGTTTACTCTCTCCATAAAAAATCTAATCTTCTTCTCACATTATATATATATATATATATATATATATATATATATATATATATATATATATATATATATATATATATATAGGAAATTCTTCCATTGTGCACCACTCCTTTGCGTGCACTCGGCCTTCCCGCCTTCGTATTGACGATCCGAACTGTTCACATTGATCTACACATCTAAATTATTCTAAATATGTAAAATCAAATCATTTGAAATTCATTTGCCCATCCATCATGTGACTATAAAAAACAATGATTTTCAGCCATACAATTTTGTAACACTTCAATGGATGGGCAAATGAATTTTAAATGATTTAATTTTACATATTTATACTAATTTAGATGTGTAGATCAATGTGAACAGTTCGGATCGTCGATACGAAGGCGGGAAGGCCAAGTGCACATGCCGTGTGCACCATAGATGGTGCACAATATATATATATATATATATATATATATATATATATATATATATATACTAGATTTGCCCGTGGGCGCCTACGGCACGTCTATATATATATACTAGATTTGCCCGTGGGTGCCTACGGCACGTCTTCGGAATGATACAACATATGAAAGTCTTGTAAACAGTAAAATAACAATTATGTAGCTCAAGTTTGAATAGTAAAACAATAATTAGTTGTAAATAAAAGTCAATGTTTCCATTAGTATAGGTTAAAAAATAATTATAAATGAGAGTGTAAAATCTAACTTCTTAGAACTTTGAGTGTGGAAAATGATGAAATTTAACTGTTGATAAGATATTGCTATTTTCAATGTAACATGAGCAATAAAAAAATGCATAAAAAATATGAAAAATTACCAACTTGAAATATAAAAATATAAATTTATGAGTAAATAGAGAGAGAGAATGAGGGAGAGAGATAGAGAGAGAGAAATAAATAAATAAATAATTAAATGAGTTGTTTTAGGGATTTGAATTTGAGTTTTGGGGGGGAAACTTTTGGGTGGAAAAATATGTTCTGTGAGGTTAGATCTGGATTATTGATTTCAATCCTATTGAATGTGAGCCACTTGATAGCTTTCTTTTTGTTTTATTATTATATATATATATATATATATATATATATATATTTCTTATACTTGACTTCAATCATCTTTCCGAAAAAGATGAATGATGTTACATTATGTAGTCGAATAAAGATATCCAAATAGATATCAACTTATTTGGTGATTTGACTTTTCTCAACCATTAATGTTTTCGAGTTTTACATATTGCTTTTCAAATGATTATTCTATGTTCTTTGAAAATTATGTGTCAACATTAGTAATCCCTTTTGCAATTCATAAGGTATATGAATTTTTGTAAAATGCTAGATATTTTTTAATATTCAACATATTAGTTTTAGAACATGGCAACATGTGTTGTTTAATATTTTGGTTTAACAATAATAATAATCTAATTTACTTTCATGAACATTATGATTTTTAATGCTCTCATATTCATAGTATGTGAAATTCGCTTTGAGAGATTTTGAAAGTCACAACATAAGTCACATGGATTTTTAAAATCTATGATTTGCATTTGAAAACGTAGTGATTTTAAAATCACACTTGGTTTTGGAAATACCTTCACTCAAACACCCCCTTAGCACACTTAGTTACAAGACTATTTGATTTTCTATTTTGATTATGTGTAGGAGCCAGATTCAGAATTGATGCTACCTCATTACAATGCTACGTTGAAATCTTTTATTCTTCATAGTTCAAACCCATACTGGATTGATGTATTTTCTACCTTATTTGATTTCTTCTCCTGATTTATAATCGATGCAACAACAATTATAAATTAAACAACGAGAAGAGTTTTGGGGAAAAGTCATCACAAAAAAACACAATGATTTTTAGAGCATCTCGAAATGAAGGTCCGGGAGGCTCCAACCGTGCTTCAAATTTGGCTTCAAAATGAAGGAGCTTCGAAACTGGCTTCCTATTTGAAGGCTTTTTGGAGCTCATTCAAAACACTATTCACAATTTGAAATTCCCATTTTACCCTTTTTTTACCTTAATATCTTTTTAAGATCTCCTTCTATATCCTTTAATTAAAATGTGTAGCTATATATTTCATGAATGCATCTTATAAAATATTAATCAAAATATTATTATTTTGGTACTGTTGGAAAGGTCTCGACGATACCTTTAAAATTAGACCAATTTTGAATATTTTTTTATCGTTTGAAAATAATAATTGATACAATATTTATAGTCAAGATTATTTAGTTATTTTGTATTAGCCTAACTTATTTTCAAAAGACTACTTACTCATACAATGTGATCATTAATTGGAAATAGATAAACAACAAATACATAAAATTATTCATGTTGTACTTTCTTTTTTAATTATTATAATTCTAAATTTTATATTTCTGTCAAAATTTTATATTAAAATATACTAAATTAAAAAATTTATTTGATTAATTTGAATTTACTATTTCATTCATAATCTAGGCAAAGATATAACTAAATAAAGTTACTCATTTTATTAGGAAATTTATAAGTCATTAATGATCGCTTAAAATAAAATAAATCTAATAATCTTATTATTAAATATATTTATCCGGTTATTAAAGTAGTTTTACATTTTATTAGAATTACAATTACTGTATAATTTAATTTTAAAAATTGAATAAAATTTGAAGAAACCAATTTTGAAGGATGGTTGGAGTTGATGAGCCTTCAAACAAGAATATTCCAGGAATATTCCTTTTTGAGGGCCTTCAAAATGAAGGAACCATTGGAGATGCTCTTAGGTGGTTTTGTACCTCTTGCCTACTCACCTTTCTCAGAGGTTTTCCAGTGAAACGCTATGCCTGCTTAAACCGAGCAAAGAGCCAAGGTTACAACAAGACACCCGTACTTGGATTTCTCACCTTTCCTCTTGGGGATTTTTTTTTTATCTAGTACGATGAAATATTAGAAAATAACAAGAGTAAGAATTGATGTCTCTGTAACCCACAATCTTACAATCATTGCTCAATACAATGGGAGGTTCTAATACACTTGCTCAGGAAGAAACAACAGACAAGGTTTAAAACTTCATACTAAATTGAATGAGATGAAGAACTTTTATTTCGTGAAGAGATTATATAGAGATTGTGAATCTCAAATACAAATGCAATCAAATAGTTGCTGAAAATTAGTTGGACTTATTTGTCCTCGACAATAACTAGAAAAAAGTGTTTTGAAGGTAAATTAGTCACCATAAGATCTCTTTACTTGAGGAAAAAGTAGAAAGATAGTTTCAAAAACATTTAGGAAATTTACAACTGCACAACTAAATATTTTTTAGTTGGAATGCTTTGAGAGAAGACCTCGCTAACTTGAAAATGTCTCTCAAACGGAGAGTCAAGAGCTGCCCAATTTCAAATCCGAACAGTTTCTAACTGTCCTCTTTTTAACATGATATTCAGACACATATTACTATTTTAGGCTATTTTGCCAATTATGCAGAAGAAGTGAATTGATTTTGATTGAAATGAGTATGCAATCGATCCAACAAATGAATCACATTAATTAGTAAAATCTACACTATATATTATTTAGGGAATTGCAGGTAATTAAAGGAAGATTTATTATAGAAGTATTTAGAGAAAATGAGAAAATTCAGCTTATATGCGAATCCGAGTGAATATATATTTGAAGGAGTAATTTTCTGTCATTTAAGATCATCAAATGTAACGAATCAAAGAAATGTGAACCCATGAAACACGTGAATTTAAGAAGCCACTGTTTTAATATATGTAAAAGAGAACAATTGTTACATTGTAAAATAGGAAAAACTTAATAAATATATATATAAAGAGAGAATAAAGGGGCTAAGTGTGTTGTTGGGAAATAAGGTTTCACCTTTTGATGCGCAGCGGAATGTGTAGAGACGATCTAGCGATTATTGTTTCACCAAGGAACTAACAAAGAAGAGAAATCAAACAAATAAATAGATCTAATTATTTGGGAAGGCAATAAGAGGAAATCCACTATCAAGAAAAAGAGTACAAATAGGATAACAATTGTTCGCTCAAAACAATGGAGAATATAATTTTCCCAACCCAAGACTTAACCGATCTCCACAAGGCCACAGAGTGGTTTCGTTGTTTACAAAAGCTCTATCTAAACACTAGAAATTCCTCAGCAATCTCACTCTTTTTCCTAACCCTAGAGAAGCACTAACATCTTTATATATAGCCTCTATATGGACCTTTATCAAATAGTATGCGTATGTGGGCATTACAACTCAAAAACCTGCAACTTCAAACAAATTTGGATTGGGATAGTCAACTGCCAATATGGGCAATCGACTGCAATTAGGGGTGAGCAATGGTTTTGTTGAGCAGTTTTATATATAAAATAAACTAAACCTAAACCTAAACCGAACTAATTAAACCGAACCAAAACCGTAACCAAGTGTACCAAAACATAACCATACCAAATTTATCGGTTTGGTTTTGGATGGTTTTGGTTGGCTGAACTACTGAACAAAAAAGATGAAAATCAACATGATTTAAACACAAAAGCAAATATCATAGATTTACAACAATTTTACGACTTATGAAATAAAACTATTATTAGAATATTCCTTTGAGATGCATTCCTCAACCTAGCATCATCTTCATCATTCCTATATCCCTAATTCCACCTCAAAATTCACGCTCCGTCTTCAGCTTACTCTTCATCTCCTCCCTCTTTTACTACAGTGCTACTTATCCAATCTCCAACTGCTTTCCAAACCCTTATCCTAATAGCGTCGGTACCTCCTCCTCGGCATCCCACCTTAACGACGAAATCTCCTTTGACTCTATGGCAAGGGTTTCAGATACGAAACTAGGAAGTTGAGGTTCGAGATTGGTGTTAAGATTTGGCGATGGATTTATTTTTCTTTATTTTGGAGAAGAAGATGGAAGTTGTTGGATGTTAGCATTGTCTGGGATTTTGAATAATAACGGGTATGGATGGGTTGGAAAGAAGTTTGGTTATTTGGTTTAAGTATGGTTATTTTGTTCTTACCAAAATCTGAGCCAAAAACTAGTAATTCCAAAAAAACCGTAACCGAAACCAAACCAGATAATAAATAACCAACCCAGAACAAATATTTTAGGTCTGGTTTGGTTGGTTTTTGGTTATTACCAAAATTTGCAAATTCTAACATGTTATGCTATGCCAGAAGCAAAAGAACACCTATTATGGATTCCAGAATGTAACTGTAAAGAATCAACAAATCTTGGTACTATTTTTTTGCCACAGAAGGGAGTGACATTGAGGTGGATTATTATAAACCGCGGGGCCATAAGAACATCCATCCTCATGTACTACACTTTGTACAGAGATTAGTTAACGCTACTTTGATGGTAAATGGGGAAAGAAAATAATACGTTGATGTTCTATGACCAATGTGAAAACATCATGTAGAATCAAATTCATATTTATTTCTGCAATGCCTCACCAAAGAGGTATGGACTAGAACACAACACCACATAATTAATTGTGAAAACTTAATTATCTTATTAATAGTGAGTCACCGAATGAGCAATCAGATGTGAGGCATTTTGAATTGGTGCTCAATTCTTATGGCAATTATAGGAGCGTAGACGTTACGTTGCACTTGAACATACTACTTCTGAAGTGCTTGCTTGCTGTATTTGCTGGTGTCATAGCTATTAGAGAGTTCTTATGATGCTCGACGAAGCGCTTATGAGAACTTGCAACTCAACCAGTAAGAACTTGGATTAAACCACCACATGGTATGATTAAAATAAATAACTATGCTGCATTGGGATCAACGAACTTTTCAACAACTGACTTAGCAAGAACACATGAGGGAGAGTTTTTTCTTGCTCGTGCAACAAAAATGAAAACGTGGATATACAGTTCGCTGAATTCAATGCAAGCAGACAAGGATTCGTCTTTGCTCTTATTTTTCAAAATCAACTAATCTTGATCTCCAATGACTTAATAGTCAATAAATGTTGCCAAGTGGATTATTGAGACAAGTTCCAACCCGCCTTTGAAGAGTATGGCACTTAGCCTATCAATGCGGAGAACTAATTGATTGTATTAAACTTATTTATGACGCTGGAGTGCATAACCAAGCATCTTACAAGCTGTCGGTGGTCACTCTTAACTCATGATTTGTATGTAGTTTGGCATGGCTTCTCTATCCCACCTCCGTACTTGAAGGTATTGTTGGAGAGGGAAAGCTCTATATGTTGCATTTAATTATAATAAGGATAATTGCAACGTACCCCTAATGTATAGCCCCTCGTGTCTGGATACCCGTATACGACGATATTTTCCCAAAATTCCGTTTTGAGCACAAGTTATCACAGATACAAAGTACACAATAATTTAAACTTATATATACAATTGTTATGTATACAATTGGCCTTCACATCTTTCTTTTAGACATTATGAGTTGTACAACTTTCACTGTTTTAAATTTCGGCCGATAAGTCTTTCAGTATAGGACCGTAAGCTAAGATAATGTGAGGATTTTATCTCTTTATTGTTTGTGTATATGCAAAATCAAGTCTATTAACTAATACATTTTTTTTTCTAATCAATGCAAATTCAATTGAGTTATATACTTATACATTCTTTTTTATACTGTTGTTAAATTTTGCAAATATTTACCGTGATTGATTCATGTTGTTAGTTATATTATACAATGTTTTATATGATAAATAACATGTAAAACATATAATATCTTGTTTAATAATAAAAAATGTTTATTGAGTATTCGAAATGAACATCCGAGATGATTACATTTTCCTGAGATGTCGTCCAATATCTCTAATCTGAGACAAGACACCCAATGTCGAGATGAGTCCGAAATCCGAAATTTAAAACCTTGACAACTTTACAGAACTTAATATTACATAACTTTACAGAACTTTCTATTCTAAAATGTGTTTTGATTCCCTGGTTACCTATAAAAAATAGTGTGGGTGGGTCATCCTCGATTACTTTTATCTGCTACCACTAACTGACATCCCAAATCTAACATGACATCTCAAATCTAACATGTTCAACAAACATTGTGGATAGTGGATAGATGCCTTGAAAGCTATAGTCATAATAACTACATGATTGATCATCGGTAACATAGAATTCAATGCCTATTCACAAACAATATATGGTTCAAGAAAAGATAAAAAGCAAGCAATGCAGGATGCATACTGCAATATTTGTCTAACGATTTACACATCTCATACTACCTAAATTATCAAATTCAAGTATTCCCGACGTTTCTTCAATACTAGGGTTAATCCCTCGATTCAAACAAACACCTAGTTCCGCGTGACTTACTTCAATCTTCGATATCGCTGAGTACCCTGTGGGTTTACAATAGCCCACCATGCGGGCTTTTAGTGATGAATCCTGTGTTATTGTACTCATCTGCACACCAATGAGATTTTCCCCGGTTGCACCAGATGACAGTTGATAGGTACCCCCCCCCCCCAAGTCAGAGTGCCCTTGTCTTAGGCTTGACGTCACCCGAGGTTCTAACCGGTGCATTCGATTAATACCCCCTTCGGGCGAGTACGGGCTGAACATCCCGAGTCCATGAGATCGCAAGACTATCATGCCTCGCCTTCTTCCGTCAACCATTTCAGTCACTCACTTTTCGAATGCATATAAACTGTATAATCATACAATTACCTCAAACCTAGTGTATTTGACTAGCCTAGTCTCCCGCATGATTTCACAATCTTGGAATGAGAACTCAATCGTAGCTTGTCTTCCTGCCTTCTTCTTAGGCTCCCACATGTAGTAATCGACATAGGGATGACTCAAGCTCAGGTTCAAACCACACTAGTACACTACAAGTTTCTTGCGTTCTCTTCATCGTATCATCATTTCATCATTTAGACTACAACACTTTATAGATGTTGAATCAATTGCTAGCTTTATCTAATTGTGCAATTCATTCCCAATTCATCTTAGCCCTCTTAATGACTACTAAATACTTTAAATTCATCTATCAAATTATCTCTTAATCCATAACAAAGAATGAATAACTTACTAGTCGAAGAACCCATTTCTTGCTATTCTTTTATAACCCCATTCGCCATTTTATTTTAAATTTTTTTAATACTTGTCTTTTTATGAATCTGAATAGTGTAAACTCTAAAGACTTGCTGCGGTACATACTCCTAATAATGTAATTTATTTGAAGAAGATTTGAACCCCCATCACATGCATACAAACTAATACCTTTAAAATACCCAGAGCTGATGACACAAATTCGTTAGGAATTTCATAATTGGAAACTAATGATTATTTTATTAATCCTCAAAAAGTGTTTCTTCTAGATATCTTGAGTATTAACATATAATTTGACTATTTTTATGGTTATGCTTAAGAACAGTTTTCAATTTCATGTCTGTCAACTAAACTGCAAATCTGCAGAGTTTTAATATATTAAATACTTGGAATATAATCAATCACACCGTTGGATGTTATCACTAACTAGTGCTCAACACCATATAATTCTCACAAAATATTATATTAACATATGACTTCTAATCAAGCTTCATCATAATAATATTCCCCTTACAGCACAGGAAACTGCAAGAACATACTTCACTAGAAAGTTCGTAAAAATACATACACACATTCAACACAAATGAAACTTTGCAGTCATATTATTCCCCTTACAGCTAAGGTTAAGTATGATGGACATCCCCTTGTTTCCATTGCTTAGCATTTCATTTGTGAATATCCCCTTCAAATGAATTGAATTGGAAATCGAAGGCAAGTGCCATTATGGTCTAGTGTGTCAGTATTTTGAATCCCGCTTGCATCATTTCCCTTTATGGGCAAAAAGGGTGTGTGAGTGTGTGGTTATGGCCTTCTCGAAAACCCCAAAACAAGAAGCCTGAGACACCAAGATGATAATTTATGACAAATTCTTTAGGAAGCCCAAAATCCAAGGTCTGACCCGATACTGTCTTGATACAATGATGATGACCTCTGCTACGAGTTTCACCTCACAAATCTTTAATAAAACCATCGTATTCTAGTGAGCTACCTTCATATATATGTTAACTTGAGCTTTAAAAGCAATGCCGGAATTCCTTCCAACCTCCGGTTGATATAATTTTAACGTGTAGTTCCACCGACCTCCTTTTGATGGGCTGCTAACTACCTTGAATTATATAACCTGTGTGTAGATATTAGCCCATAGTCCTATACATGGTCAAATATTAAAATGCAATAATGGGCTCAACACTAATCTTTCAAGCTGAGAACATACTGAACCCATACTAAAAGTTTGTTTTCGGGGGTCTATCACCTGGATATACCAAAATTTCAGTAAGATGTGTAAATGTCTTCAGTTGCAGGTGAAAGTTAGGGGAACTTGCATTTGTTACTATTTCTGATCAATATTGTGCCATTAGTGCACATTACGGTTTTTCTCTTAAAACACGTTTTCCCCCTCATTTGCCTAGCACAATGCTCTCCATAATTAGCGGAAGAACTTAAATCAAATAATGGATCTGAGTATAGATTAGAAAAGGATTCTTAAGCATCATAATTGATTCAGTTTTATTCTACTGGATAATTGATTTTCTACTAGATAAGCACATTCTCAAGTATTATTATTGACTCAGTTCATAATACTAAATAGAAAATTTTATCAAATTATCACAGTTTTCTTTACGTACGAATTTATTTATTTGTATTGAAAACAGTACTTTCTATTTTGATTTTGCACTAACTCCATTTCACTAAGAATCTTGAGCAATTCCCCCCTGCTTTATCACCCATTTGCAATTTCCGTGTGTTTTCCGTCTGTAATTTTCCACATGTTTCAAACTGCAGTGGCAAGCTGGTACTAAACAGCTAACAGCTCCTGAAGGATTTGAACCTGATAAAAACAACTGGGGTTGGAACTGGTTAGAGCGATGGATGGCTGTTCGTCCATGGGAAAACCGGTTTCTTGACACGAATATCAAAGACGGGAAGATGGTTTCTGAAAATGATTCAGCAGAAGGGAAAACCGGAACTTTAGCCCAGATCAGATTCATAAAAAAACCCATTTCAACACGGCATTCAAATATCTCGAATCAGAAAACTGGCCTTTCTCACTCTGAGGGTAGTGGTTCTTCATCAAGCTTGCTGGCTTCTTCTACTTTCCCTTCAAGTAAATTACAGTCAAAGCAATCATCAAATGAGGGAACTGGAGAAGCTATCTCTAAACCCCCTGGTATTGGTTCTCGTTCCAGAAGCATGCCAAAAGAGAGGCCAGTACAGCTGGATTCCCACACTAAGAAGAGGCTATCACTACCAGGGAACGGTAAGTTCGTGCATATTCTATTGACTTTTGTATCTGCCTTGTTATTACTAGTTCTGGTTTGAAAGAAGGTTGTAGATTTGCATTTCTTTATGTAATTTCTAGTTACTACAATATTCTATAGCGGAATTAATAGTTTTTGGGGTACATTCTATTTAGGCCCCTGCCCATAAATGTTCTTTTCTTTAACTCCTCTGACATTTTAAACTACTCTTTCTACCCCAAGACATACGAAACATCCCAGTAAGCCCCTCAAATTCGGGTTGTTTTGAAATGAACTGTTTTAGTGTAAGATAAGTTCCATTAGGAAATGTACTATTCTGACATATATACCGATTCTTTGTAAACCTTTCACTATTCTGAATAGAAATGAACTATTTCCATTGAAGCTATGCTGCTCCATCTTGAAATGAACGACTTTTTGGATATATATACTAACTTTTTTCTGCGACTTAATATTCTTTGTGGGAACAAACTATTTTTATTGAAGATAAGTTGTTTCGAGAGATCTACTGTGTTCAAATTTTCTGACGTTTCTTTTGTTTCAGCAACGACTGTGGGGTCTATGTATAGTAGGAGATACTTTTCTTCTAAATAAGAGGTGGCGAAGTAGGGTTTTATGAAAATACAACCCCTATATTTACAGATGTACCTAGGTATGTACAGATGTACCTAGGGGTTAAAAGAGTATTTTGAGAAGTCAAACGGGGTTACAAGGAATAACTTTCGTAGTGAGGTCCTTGAAAAGAATTTACCCAAGTTTTGGACTCCATCAAGAATTTATTTCACTGTTTATGACTCTTCGCCCATGCCATAGCCATAGTAGGTGTGGCATTCGGGCCTAGCGGGCCTGGCCGAGTCGGAACCCGCGGGTTTTCACCCGGGCTGAGCTTTCGTGGGCCGGGCTGGGAGAATTGGCAGGTAGGGCCGGGCCAAGCCGGCGAAATGTCGGCCCGGACCTGGCCCTTGGCTCCTAGCTCGGGAGCCGGGCTGGGATGAATTATTTTATTATTATTTTTTATTAAAATTGTTACAAAGACAAAGGAGGAAAATTGTTAAGAATTATCAAGAACATATAGATAAAAGTGATATTCATAAATTAAATTGTTTTTATGAATTACAAAGTTTAATATACAATCAAATAGATTAGTAACATTTCATACAAATTTTATCAACTTACAATATGAGGGGAACAATTGTATTTAGAGATCGAGATGACCTCCATTTAGATTGAAGAGAAGACAGTGAACTATTGTCTTGCACTTCTACTTAATCTAAATATAATCTCATTCCCCTAAATTTTCGAAATATTTAGGGTACATTATCCAAATATCATTGTACTAGATGTTCATTCGTTGGTACTTGTTGAGTCATTGTGTGCTTCATGTAAATTTTGGGTCATCTCTTCCACTCTCATTCAATCTTCGGTGCATACTAACATCTCCAAATTCTTTGATGTCGAACGATTCCTATTTGGGTTCATAATCCTGCCACCAAAAAAAAAAAGCACTTTCCGATGCAACGGTTGACACCGGTATAGTTAGCAAATCTTTAGCCATACGAGAAAGAATAGTAAAAATATTTTCATTGGTTTTTCAAAAATGAAACACATCTACTACATCAATAGGAGGTTGTGCATTATACCAATTCAACTCATTTGGTGAATTGGTTCTTGTTTTTTTTTATTTTATGAGATTTAAAACACTACTAGTTGAAAGACCCTTTTCCTTTTGATAATATAGAAGAAGAATTAACATTTTGTGATTGTAAGTGTTAGTTGAATAAAAGTCTATTGTAACTATCATATAAACTAGTCAAAACATGCTCAGAATTTGCATGATCAAAATTTTGTATTTCATCGTGTGGAGCATAAGTATAAAAAATCTCAATTAATTTTTTTGTGTCCTCTAACTTAATCATGAGATTCATTACACTAGAAACACAATATAACATAGGAAGTGGATAAGAATATTTTAAAAGTTTAATATAAGTGGCATAAACTATTTCTCAAATAAAATGGTCATCTATCAAATCTTTAATTGTTGTCATCATAGTGACAATTGCAAGTAAAATATCACTAGATGTAGATGTATATGTTTTTGAAAATTGTAAAGTAACATCATTAAAAGGTTCTAAAAATTTATACAAACTATTGGTAAAAAATCAAAAGTCATCATCTAACATACAATTTTGCATACCCATTGCAACACAAAATTCTCTAAGATTAAAACGATAGTGAAGAACAACGCCTCATAAATCATAAGTAGAATTCTAACGATGCCTAACATCTTTAAGAAAACATTTAAATACAATTTTCTTAAGTTGACACCAATAATGAAAAGCTTGATATACTCAACGTAATAAAATGAACACAATTTTTCATTGCCTCAATTTTATCGTACCCATATTTTAGTGCATCTTGTATACAAAGATTTAAAATATGAAAAACACACCTAATATAAAAAATTTATGGTTCTATAGGATTTAATGTAATTTTCAAACTAGCGATTGCCTTAGTATTATTAGTGGCGTTATCAAAACCAATAGCAAAAATTTTATCAAAAATACCGAAATTATTGCATGCTTTCATGATGTGTGTGACAATTACTTCACCCTTATGTGGGTACGTAACAGATCCGAATGAAATTATTCTCTTTTGAAGTAGTCAATTGGAATCTATCCAATGGCATGTTACACACATATTGATACACCGTTCACTTCTACCCACCCATCCGATATCAAGGAAACTTTAGTAGTGATATTAGTGTTGCTACTAAAAAATTCCTAGCCTCATTATAAACTAATTTACAATTACCCTTAACTACATTCCTAGCAATTTTTTTATAATGGGGGTTTAATGCGGTTTGTGCAGAAGTTTCTGCATTCATATTTTCACCAAATGAATAAGGTAATTTATCTCTAATTACTAACTTAGCCATTTTCCTACGAACGATATCTTGATCCTAGCTATGACTATCTACTTGACCGGTCTTGGGGTGTATTTTTTGTTGTGTGAGATTGTCTTTAGAAATTTCGTGTTGACATTTATTTAAGTGACGTTGAAGTGTACCGATTCCCAATCATAATTTAAACCTGTAGGGTGTTTGACACTTCTTACAAATATTTAGTCCTACACTCTTATCATTTTGTGAAGGGACAAAGTCAAAATATTTGTGTACTTCGGAAGTGTTCCCTCTTGTTTTATGGAATTGAGAAGGGTTTTGTTCCGATGGTTGTGTCTATGTTTTTCACTTCTACTTGATCCGTGTGTGTTTCATGAAAATCGGGAATAGTATCATAATTCATAAGTGTTTCTTTGCTCTCTACATATGGAGTTGGAATGGAAGGAATGTGACGACTACTAGTGGACTCTTGGCTACTGTGTCTACCGCGTGATCGGTTAGATGCTATCTAAACTAGTGTATGTTAATAAAATTCTAGTGTATGTTCTAAAAATTAATTCTAGTGTATGTTTCAAAAATTAATTGTACTGTATATTTTAAAAATTTAATTCTACAAAACAAGTAAAGATAGAAACTAGTGTATGTTATAAAAAATGATTCTACAAAATAAATAAAGTTAAATAAAATTCTACTATAAACCGGTGTATGTTAAAAAAAAATTCTAAACAACAATAACAAATATTTCAATACAACAACAATTAAATGAATAAACTACTGTATGTTTACCAAACTATAAAAAAAAATCTAAAAAGAAGAAGTACAACAAAACTCAATCTAATTAAGAGAAATAAATGAGAACAAACAACAATGTTAATTCTAAAAATTATACAAATACACAAATACCGTATGAGTGTAGAATGTAGTTTGAAGAATGAAGGTAGAGAGTTAAGAGCTTGTAGTATTGTTGATGGATGTTGTTAATGTTGATCCTTGTTGATTATTGTTGATGTTGTTGGTTGTTGTTGAGAGAAATGAGAGATAATAAAGAGAGTTGATTGAATTTGTGAAGAGAATTGAATGAAATGAGGTTGTATATATAGAATATGCAATTTTTTGAATTTTCCAAAATACCCCCAAAACTAGTTAGTATAGATCCGTTGGGGGTATTTTAGTAATTACACAAATACAAATTTTTTAAAAAAATTGAAAAAAACCCAATGGTCGGCCCGGCCCGAGTTCAACCCGGTCCCGGGCGGGTCTGAGTGGGCCGAGTTTGTAGCGGGCCAGGCCGCTTTCTGTCCTTTTTGGTGAAATGGCGGACCGGACTGCCTAGTTTGGGCAGTCTGGCCCCGGTTTAGCCTGGGTTTGGGCGGGCCGGGCCGGGCCGGTCCTGGGCTAGCCCGGCCCTAATGCCACCCCTAAGCCATAGTCATGTTTGCTTGCATAGGGAACGATTGGAAAAGATGGAAAGTGAGAATTGTCTGTTCATTTAATTGTTACAGTCAAATTCACCCATTAGCCAAGTGTAGCATAGGTGATGGCATTTGATTCTACTTTTGATGTTTTTCTTTTGCTGTAATGATCTAAGAAAGAGCTGTTTCCTGCATTAGTATTTCTATATATTTATGATTTACTTTATTCATCCCCACGGCTTTGAGGTCGGAAACTATCATGTTTTGGTAATTTACCTTTAATAAGAAGTTTGGGCAATTTACCTTTAATAAGAAGTTGCATGCTGTGACACGAGAGGAATTACTTATTCATTGTATGTTTTAACTTTTAAGCCATTCAGATTACCTCAAATTTATCAATTGCTATTATTATTTGCATTTTCTGATCTTCACTTGATTGTAATAGGCTCGGCAGCAGGTAAGCGCCCAACTACCAGGATCTCAGAAAACAAGTCAGTGAGTGCACAAAAGTTCATCAAGATAACGTCAAACCCGAAATGAAGCTTAATTCTGATCTTGCAGACCCACTCCCACGGTTGAAATCTTTGACACAGCATTTTATGCTAAGATTTCTTGCATAATTCTATGATCACGTGGCTCTGTATATAAAAATTATTGTTTAATTGTGTTTCTAGTTGCGCTCTTATACTTTGCCTACTTCCTACAGAATAACTGGCGATATGACTTAAAGAAACCATTGTTCTGTTGGATGTGGCTGGCCCGATAAATTCTGTATGAGTTTGTATAATGTGTTGTAACAATTGTGCAGTATCCATTTATTCTGGTTGGAGTTCTAGGACTTGGGGGATGCACATTATTTCAGCCTGTATTTTCGAAATAATGTGTGAAGATGGTAAAGTGTGCCTGTTTTATGTTTTCATTTTCATATGAACCACACCTCGCTTTAAGGAGG
Organism: Hemerocallis citrina; assembly: GCA_017893485.1. Classification (NCBI taxonomy): domain Eukaryota; kingdom Viridiplantae; phylum Streptophyta; class Magnoliopsida; order Asparagales; family Asphodelaceae; genus Hemerocallis; species Hemerocallis citrina. The sequence continues at coordinate 32,269,633 of CM030365.1, read as the reverse complement.
CACTTTGATGATATTTTGTCTGCCAGTCCAAATAACAAACAGTTGAAGGTGAGAAACAGGGCTGGCCCGGAGATCCAGGTTGCCCTAGCGAAGCCATGTTTTGTTGTCCCTTAGTAAAGTTTTTTAATAGTTACAACAAAAAGTAAAAAAGCAAAAGCAAATGAAATAATTTTTTTGATAAAAAAATGATTACATTGTCCTTTTATCTTGAATTACACAATAAAGTCAAACAAAATATTTCTAAATTGCTACTGATATAATCATATTCTTTTGATATTGTGGTGTTGTGTAGTATGTTGGTTGTCTATTAGACACTATGGCATGTTTGCAGTGTTTTATCTATCAACTTAGCCTCAAGCTGTTGTCCGGGGCATGCTACTGTGTTCTTTACAACCTACTACTTTTCCTCACACAATAGAGTGATAAAAAACAACAGCAAGATGTTAAGACAATTGTCAGAAGCATCTAATTTCTGGAATACAAGTACATAGTCAACGCACTGGTTAAATGGTACTAAAGAATTACCTTGTGAATCTTGCCCTTTGAATTGTAATACTCAACAAGCCCTTTGAATTGTAATACTCAACAAATACCTTAAAGTGCTTCCTTATCGTCTCAATATTGTCTAGTTACCGTTTAAAGTAAGTTTCCAAGAAATTATATATCATTATTTTGAGTTTGCTTCTGAAAATGTAGGGGAAAGAGAGAAGTTAGAAAATAAAGACCTGATTGCGGTTCAAAAGACGCCTGTCCATTTCCTCCTCAGAACATTAAAAAAACAGAACAAACTGGAGCACAATTTTGGTCTGTGAAGAGCAAGAAAAGATTACCTTGTTAATCACCCCCGCACAGGGGGGGGGGGGGGGGGGGGAATAGGGTCACGCGCTGTTTATTCCGAATCCACCATGTTTTCTTACCATAAACTAATACCTTTTTAATCAATCTTATACAATTATAATCTCACGAAAATAGAAAGAAAAATTCAAATCTTGATATCTTCCTCTTTTGCTTGTGGACCAATTAGTCAAGAATTCTTTTTGAATATCTTCCTTTTTTGCTTGTGTTTGCCATTATTCTTTGTTTCTTTCCTTGTTTGTATTTGTGAATATCTCTTGGATCTCTTTTTGATGTTATTTGATCCTGAAAATTTGACATGCTAAATTTAAACTTATTAGTATGAGTGCTCACGTTTTGTGCACACCAAACTAAGAGTCAACATAGCTTCCCAAATATGCATTTCGGTAGGACTATGATATTAAGCTAATCTTTGATAATGAAATCGGGTAGATTCTATCCTTACAATATCCTCAAATGCAGCTCAAACCTCCTCTTTTCTTGGGAATCCATCAATGAGAAATTTGTTATTGTCAGTATCCATTGTAGCCTTCCGAAGAAGCTTAATAGTTACCTCAGATGGCACTATTTTACCCTCTTTATCATGTTTTGAATCATAGTTCTGCATATAGAAGAGAATGAGAAACAAATCATTTCACTTTCGAACAACATCTGCATATATACCCCAACATATAATGCAATAATGAACACTATGTTTTTAACTTCTAGTAACTAGAACTCTCCATATCACACTTGTACAGAAGAACGATGCTTAAGATAGTTTCATAAAATAAAGATAAGAATGGGGAAATAGTTTTATTCCCATTCTCAGAACCAGATTTAATCTCAGCACGAAGAAGATCTCCAGCACTAAGATCGGTAAACCGATAATGCTCAACAATATTCGCACAATGAGTTCACTTTCCACTGCTAGGCCCTCCTGAAAATATATTCAGACATTAAATTAGAGAACTTTGACTTATACATTACAAAACTTTTGTAGTTCTTGTTGTACCTATGTTAAACTGATTCACAACAGTGTGTTGTGTCCATGTAATTTACAATCAGAAACAAAATTCATCACTAAAACCCTAACTCCATTTTTACCAAATAGCCCCAAATCATCTTCTCGATTCTTGTAATCTAAACCCTAAAACTTTTGAATCTTTCCTACATCAAAACGAACATAACTAAAAGAATCGATCATAGTAGAAAAACCCACACCTGACATGAAGCGCCTGGATCAGCTAAGAAGCGTCGTCATCTCCACCGCAGCCCCCTGTATGAATGAAACCCTAATTAGAATTAAAAATTTTCCTTTAAAAAGAAGAAAAAAATTAAAAATGTTTAAAAAAAACCTCAAAATTCAAACCTGAGATGAGTCATGAGCGAAAACATAGGTTTAGGGTTTTAATGGAAAGGACGAGCCCTAATAGTTTCGGATTGGGGATGAGATGAGTGAGAACTTAGGTTTAGGGGTTTAGATTGGGGACTGGAGAAGGAGAAAGAGAAAGTGAAAAAGGTCAGGAAGAGGAAGAGTAAAAAAATAATTTCAAACTTTACACATAGACCCTTAATAACTTATATATATATATATATATATATATTGATTTTTTTAAAAAAATTGTTGCCCATGGGCCAGGGTTGGGCTTACCCATGGGCCGGCCCTGTTTATTGAGGAATATAATTTGGTGTCTAGTCATAATTCATGCTGTGCATTCATGGTCTAATGTAATTATTGAACAATCTAAGATGCTATTGTTTTTTTTTATTTAGGGAAAAGGTGGAATCTGGCCACCCTGTTTCATTAATAAGAGCTTAACGAAACAAACCCAGAGTACTGGGCCTAAGTACAAACTACAGACAGAAAATAAAATATACATGAAGCAACATGATGCGTATAAACAACAAATCCCTTCAACAACCCTAGAGGGTGGGCCGACAAACAAGCTCGGTCAAGCAAAATTGTAAGTACGTCAGTTTAGCTTCGAACAGTGCCTCCACGGCACATGCACACCCACCTGCAACAAGTCAGGCAGGATTTTATCACCCGCCGATCCCCGCCTTCACCTTGCTGGGGGGACCCCATCTATGGGCCAAAACCCCGCAGATTGAAAACTGACCCCACGGCACATGCACAGCGATCACACCCTCCCACCATCTCCATCACTCATCCTACAAACGTGCTAGTAGCACCCACAGCCGCTACCAAAGAGATATCCGTGAAGAGGATACCACCTCTCACACGATAGCGCTTTTTCAGGCGATTTCTCGCCAAATAACTATCTTGCTCACCCCACCAAACACCAAGCTCCAGGAGAGAGCCGTGGAGATGATACCTTCACATCTCTCACGCTCAAGCTCTCTTCGGCGATTTCTCACCACACAGACTTATATCGACTCATACTCCCAATCCGAGGAAAGAGGCGACGCTGTCACGAGCCAGTGGCCTAAACTTGAGGAAGCTCAATAGTCCGATAGTAGACGTTGTGAGGACTTCACCGGCGACATCGTAGGACATTCCAGATCAACCATACCCAAACCCCATAACCCATCACACCCAACGGGCCCCATACCCAAACCCCACACCCAACGGACCCCATCACTCTAGGATGCTATTGTTTATGTGCTCTCTTTCGTATTCGTGCTCTCGTTCATGTTCCATGTCATGTATTTATTGACTGCACTAGAATTTTTTATGTTTTTGCCTGGATTCCAGGTACTGATTTGTTTGTCTAATTGGATAATTTTTTATTCTCTAATGCTGGAAAGCTCCCAGATGCCCAGCTTAACTTACTGAGGTGCACTTGTATGCACATTTTTAAAGAGTTTTTTTCTTCCAGAAAGCCCGTTTACAATTTGATTAATTTCAAATAAGTCACTCACAAATTACTATTTTTAAATGCACCACTCAAATTCTCATAATATGAGGCTTATCCCAACTACGGTAGAGAAGTTACATTTTTATGCTCATCTTCTCCTAATCCCATATCCCTAACATGAAACACTAACTAAACTTAGACTCAAAATCCGAATCCCCACTAAATTGCAAACTCCATTGCCAACTGTTCCTTCAGACCCTCCACCATTTTAGTCACCTTCCCACGCTAAAATAATTAAAGAACATTAAACTGAGAATAAGTTATTGCACAATGAAGCAGAAAGAAAAGTAGCAATATAAAGAAGAAAAAGAGGAGCAACCAGTGAAAAGAAGAAAATTATAAGTAGCAGAAAGGAGGAGATAAATAAGCTCAAAGAGATACCTTACATCAATTAGAACAAGAACAAGAGGCCTTCGTGATTCTGATTTGGTGGAGATGAAGCAATAAGGGAAATAAAAAATGAGTAGGTGGTTTGGAGAAAAAGGTTATTCGAAGTAAGTGTTCGAGTAAATGTGTCTGAAGACAAAAAAAAAGGAGGGTAAGGAAAAGAAAAAAAGCCGAGTCAACGGTATTTCGGCTTATGAGGAAAATTTTGAAGAACTTCTCACATGATATTTTTAGTGTAATACAACCGAGATTTCGGCTGAATTGGCTGAGTTGGCTGAGTTATAAAAATTGTGATTCTGAGCACCAAAAATTCAGCTTATATAAGAGCATATGTGGTCGTTGTGCATATATCCTAAAAATGAACATTTTGGCCAGAATTGAGCTGCAGTCGTTGATTATATCACCATATTTTTTGTGATGAACAGTCGAATGTCAAATTTGGGAGAAGAAATAACAAAAACCAAATTTTGGGTTTCGGAATATGATATCTCATCTATCGAACGAATTTTTTTTGAATTTTAATTATGTAACCTCCGTTTCCGTCTATACAGATTTATACCTATTTTCTTCTTCATATTATTGAAACTCAATTTTCCAGATAAATCTTCCTTTTTCTCCTGAAGCCAAATTGTTTTTATCTTGGATATTCGATTATTTTGTTTGAACTCAAATCCTAATCCATTCTATGAGATTATTAATTGATTATTTGCAAACATCAAAGCCCAATCCTATTTATTTTGTGAACCTAAAGCCCACCCTATAATTGTTTATTTCTTCATTATATTGGAAGCCCAAACAAGTTTGATTGTATTATTTTATTATTATTATTATAAAAGCCCAATTTTAGCCCATCCTATAAATTAATTTGATTCTTTTGTGAAGCCAAAACCCATAACTCCCTAACCCAAACCCATCAACCCAAACCCAATTCTCCTATTACCTGCCTATTGACCAGATCAAACTCCTCTCACGTTCCCCCTCAAATCTCTCTCACCTTCCCCCACTAATCCTAACTACCCATTAATCCCTCACTCTCCTTAACTACCCCTTATTATATTATAATAATAATATTATTAAACTCTCCCCTACTCTTTCTCTCCCCGACTCAGGCTCTCTCTCTCTCTCCCTCACTTTCTCTCTCTCTTTCTCCCTCTGTTCCAAAACAGAGCAACACCCAAGCCCTGCCAAACCTCGTGACCCTCCGCCTTCCTCTACTCCTCATTCCGCCCTGCCATCGCCATCAGCAACGACCACCGCTCCTCCATCACCAACAAGCTCCTCATCGCCCTCGCTGCTCTCCACACCACCATCGCACACCAAGCCTCCCACCGATCGCTGCCGCTCGCCCTCAACCAGAGCATCACCTTGATGTAACACATCGAATTTGTAGAATACCATAAATACCCATTTTTATATTATATATGCCTGGAGTGGAGAGAATTTTTATTTGGTGTATATTTATTTTAAATATTGATATTGGTATGAATATTTGTGGTAGATTGGTATTATTGTCATATTAGAGTTAAGAGTTGAGATTTTATGTGAGGAAATATAGTTTATTTTATTTTATCATTCTGGGGGATTATTATAAGATAATTTTTATGTATTTTGTATTGTTCGTATGATTATAGAAAAGAGTGGGGGTTTATTTGTAATATTTTGAATTTGGAGGGTTTATATGTAAATATCCCTTATTCTTATTATTAATATATATAATACATTTTTATTATTTCCCCCCCCTCCCCCCATTTCCTTCTTTCCTTCTTTCTTCTCCCTTCCCGTCCTTTCTCCCGATCAATACCGAAACCCATCGGCCTCTCTCTCTCCCGCCCAAATCCACCCCGTTTCTCCATGATTTTTCAATTAATTTGGGGGGATGACTAATGGAAGGGTCCTCTACACCGTGGTAGCATCGATTTGGAGAAATAACTCCGGAAAGGTATACCCTATTTTATTTATTTGTATAAAACTAAGTGTGGTTAATTTCTATTGAGTAGGAATATTATGGTGGGGAGATTAGAAGAGGTTGGGAATAGTAGAGGCAAGAAATTAGTAAGTTCTTGGAGATTTTATAAGTTATTGATAAATTAGGGTTTGCGAATTTGGAAAGGAAAATTGGATCCATTGATGGTAGAAAAAATAATTATTGGAGGGTGAAAAATGTTATAAGAGGATTAATGAGAAATTTCGGTAATTTTTATAGGCTTTAAGTTCAATTAAATTGAGTGAAATGGACTATAGGTGAGAATTTGTTGGGTTCGGATGTGTAATTGAGTCCCATTATTATTATTAACCCTAATTTGAGAAATCAGGAAGAAGGGATTAAAAAAATTAGGAGATAGGGAATTTTCTTATTAGGAAGCCTCCAATCCATATGTGAGTTCTTGTATTGGGGTTCGAATTTGAAATTCGTCGATGTGGCTGGCCTACTTATGTCATCTGTGACATGTGGGTGAAGACGGATTTGAATTTGGAGGTTCGTAGGTCGCGTTATGAGTTTTAAGCTAATCGGTTCTATAATTTTCCAATTAGGTGGAAAAAGTTGAACTTCGACAGGCTACCGGGCGGACGTGGGACATTGTTTGCTCGATCCATCAGGTGAATATGTTATATTATGTATATTTTATGTTGTGGCCTAATTTCGTGACTTTTTGATGTATTTCGTAGAAGTTATGCTAAAAGTTGATTTTGGAAGAAAATATGGATTCTTAGGGGGTCCGAAAATGGGTTTTTGAGATATTTGGTAAAATTAACTATTTTAAGTATATAAAACTTATATTATGGGTTAATGTGATGTGTTGAAGTATAAAAACTAAATATATCGAATTGTTTATGCATATTTTTATCTCGTGCATGTTTCGTGCATATTTTTGGGTATATAGGCCGATATAGGTAATTTGGTATATGCAGAGCCTTGTGTATGGGCTAGCATGCTATGGATGGATGTTATAAGATGTAATTAGATGAAATTAGTAATTGTGATCATGTTTTGGAAACCCGTGTATTTATAGTGCATGTTTTGGGACATATAGGCCCTTATAGGTGATTTTACTTATACGGAACATGGTGTATGAGCTAGTATGCTATAATTGGATATTATGATATTTAATTAGAGGAAATAAGTGATTTTGACCCCTTTTCTTGGAAACCCGCATGTGTGGTGTATATTTGTGATATATATACATATATTATGATATTGTCGTGATGTGATAATTGATGAAATTAGTAAGTGGGTATATGTTTACATTATAATTATGTTCGAAGTGAATTAATAGGTAATAATATGATATTATAATATGATGAAGTATACATTTCGATACTCTTACGATATGGAATAACATAATGTAGTTCTTTTATTAATGTTATAACTTGGCGTATGCCTATATCTGATACAATGAGGTAATGAATAACATGGTATTCTTAATGTGGGATGTTATGGAAAAATAAATATTTTGGCGCATTAATATTATGCAATAATATGATATGATGTTTTTATATGTTGAATGACAGGGTGTATGCATAATGTGGTATAATGATATGATGGTTAATATTGGGGATACCGGATATGCATCAAATGGTAAGATAAAAGATAAGATGGCACGTGCTAATAAAATGTGTTACTAATTCATGTGGTTAAAGTCAAAGACATGACTCGTTGTAAATCAAAAGTAAAATGCTTGTGTTGATAAAGAAAGATGAAATGATTAATGCTAATAACAGATGGTTTTGTTGACCAGTACCTACAACAATCCTGGGGGTTTGGGCTAGACCTCCTAATACCCAAGGACCGGCTTGGGGAAAGTGGACCCAAACTATGTTTGGGGAAAGTGGCTTTTATCGCCCAAGCTATCGGCTTGAGGCCCGGTTTCCCTCGATGATCTCCCAGGATAGACCTGGGAGAGAAGATACCTCTGGATAGACTGGAGAGAGAGATGATACCTCAGGTGGGACCTGAGAGAGAGTTGATACCCCAGGATAGACCTGGGAGAGCAGATACCTCCGGATAGACCGGAGAGAGATATGATACCTCAGGTGGGACCTGAGAGAAAGTTGATATCCTAGGATAGATCTGGGAGAGCAGATACCTCTGGATAGACAGGAGAGTACCCAGTTTATCTGGGGTGTAGTGTTCTCTCGCTAGTTCGGCTAGGAGGAAGACGTAGTCTCGGACGAGTAAGACTCTGGGAGAGCATCGGACCGCGTGTTTATTGGGCTGTCGGCTTTCAGTATGTTGGGATATTGTGGCTCACTGGTCGACAAACTAATAAAATAACTAAGTGTAAATAAAAATGTGAGAGTAAAGAAAGTGGAACGTGAATTGTGAATGTGAAAGGAAGTGAACTGTGAATGTGAAAGGAAGTGAATTGTGAATTTGAAAGAAAGTGGTTGTAAATGAAATGAATATAAAGGAATACGAGTTATGAGTTTGTGTATGAAAAAAAATGATAAATGCAGTATGTGGTTAATTTAAATTGAAAAGAGTAAAAGAGACATGTGTTAATATGAATAGCATGAAGTAATTATATTATGAGTGATTATTAAAGAGAAATACAGGATGATTTGAGTTGATACACCTTGGAATTGTGTCAAGGAACTACCTGCCCGCTATTTCTGTGGAAATGGTGGGAACTACCTGCCTTGACATAATTCGTAGGGTGAGTGGTATGATATCGGTAATGAATAATGGAAATGAAAAAAAATAAAGTAAAGTGAAGATGAAAAGTAATTGAAGTGAATTAATAACCAAGCTATCGGCTTGAGATGTGATGTGATATTACCCAAACTGTGTGTTTGGGGTGCGGTGATTATTATCCAAGCTATCGGCTTTGGGGTGTGATATGTTGTGGCCCAAAATTGTGTTTGGGGATATGGAGTATATTGTGATGAGAATGAAAGTGAAGCTAATGGCAATTTGTGTTATGAGTGAAAATGATAATAAGATATATTACTTATAAGAATGAGAAATTACTGAAGTGGTATAATGAGATGAGAATGAGCTATAAAACATGCTTTTGATGTAATGTGAATAAGCATTCTAATTAGTGATGTGTTAATGAATGTGATGAAATGTAAGTACCTTGCAAGGTGAAATGAATTGTGATGTTTGTGTTATACGACATAAATGAGTGCGATATTCTGGGAATGAATGCATATGTTTATGATGCTATAAAAACAGATAAACGTGATGTTATACAATAAAATAAATACTTGTAATGAGATGTTATGATGAGGTAGATGGTATTGTTGTTCGGATGCGTGCGATGTATGCAATAAGAAAATGGTTATATTCACATAAATAACGAAATGTTGTTATGGTGATAATTGTGGATAGATGAATATTTGTGCTATGCGAATGTAAAATAAGGATATATATACGAGGTTGATGTGAAGCATATAGTGAAATGTGTGAAGTTATGGATAATTATATAGTTGAATGCAGGTTGGAAAAGTATTTGATATAACATCGTATTGGTGATGTTGTTATGTTCAGAATTCAGGTTGCATCATCTTAACTTGATGTTTGTAAGTTTAAATTATTTTCTTTATACCATTTTAATTTATTTATTAGATTAATAACTATACTCACACCAGAAATGGCTGACCTCTTAGTATTTGGGGGGTTAGGGAGTCCCTGGACTAGCCTAGATCCCCTACTGTTACAGGTCCTCAGCAGCGTAGAGGTGAGGCGTAGGTTTGTAGAGTGGAGTTTTATTTTTTTAAAATTCTTGTATAAATTAGTTAGGTGAATAGGGAAATTTGTGGTTTAAATTGTAATTTGAATGTAAAAGTGCCTGGATGTCGATGATGAGTATAGTGTGGGGGTAGTATGGTATGTTCTTGACTCGTACCCATCTCGTTGTGGTGTACCGGGGCCTGTGGTAGGTTTTGCAAAGGTTTTTCTAAAAGTTTTACCTCGTTTCCAAAGAAATTTATGGTTTTTATTTGGTATTTGATGTTCTATTATGAGTTTGGCCCCCAGTGCATGATAATTATAATGCCTGTGTGATTTTGCTCATTTTGGTCTGGGGAGCCTATGATTATATTACTTGTATTGTGAGCTACGGAATTTAGAGCAGAATTTCGTAAGCCTTTTGTGTTTCGGGGTAGAAATTGCAGGGGAGACTCTGCCAAAATTTTATTTGAAATATATATATCTTAGTTTATGTTTAAAGTGACATAGAAATTGAAAGAATTGAATTTAGAGGTTTAGTTTTCGAAAAAATAAAAAAAAATAAAAAAATGGGGTGTTACACTTGCCCTCTTCACGATGTCGTCGTCTTCCTCGCCATCGTCTTCCTCTGCCATTGCCGCCTCCAACGTCGCCCTCCTCTCACCTCCAAGCCTCTATACCCACCTTGCCTTCCTTCTGCCGCTCACCGCAGCCCCACCACCCATCGGCCTCCGAGCTCCATTGCAGCTCCTCTGCAACCAGCCTCCGTCATCCTCTCATCACCCCGAAGCTCCTCCTTCTCAATGCCGCCGCCTTGCTGCTGCCTTCTGCCACCCTCTCGCAGTCACTGAGCGCCATCGAAGCCTCTCCTGCAACCTCCTTGCTGTGCCCCTAGCTGCTCCGTCTCCTCATCGCCCCCAGTCTCTTCCATCCCTAAGCGCCGCCCTCCTGCGCTCCGCCACCGCACCGCTCTCCCTCAAACTTGTGACCACCACTGTGACCAGTCGCAGCCTCCCCGTCGACCGTCGTCACCCTCTTCGACTTCGCCTGAACCCATCGCCATCTCCAACTGCACCTCTCACCACCACCGAACTCCTCCCACAACAGCTATACCACGACCTCGCTGCTCGCTGCCTCACACCGCAACCACTCCGAGGGACCCTATCCCGTTATCACCTTCCTCCCGCTGCTCCCTATCCCAACTGCACCAACGAAACCCATCGAAGCCCGAGCCCTCGCTCACCAGCCTGCACTGTTGCCCTCCAGCCACTCCTTATCGCCGTGATCACAGCAACCCTCTCTTGCACTCTTCCTCGCAGTACCACCCTGAAGCAACCCCCAGGTGCTCCTCTTCACCATTGCCGCTTGCTGTGGTTGCTGTCCCCATTGTTTGAACATGTTGTGTTTACACGTGCTGTGGTTGCTGACCGTTGTGTGCATGTTGCCGCCGTTGTGTTGTCGCTGTTGCTGCCTTTACTATTGTTTGCCCCGTCATGTACACGTGATTGTTGTGTAAGTAGTTGCACGTGTTGTTGTTCACCGTGTCTTGCACGTGATCTCGCAGTTCCATAGTTTGCACGTGTTACCGTCGGGGCTCTTGTCCCGTTATTCTTTTACATTAGAAGTTGTCATCCAAAAGGAAAGTATCTTGTACACTTTATTGTTCCATACAAACAATTTATTTGACATCCCGCAATTAGTATTTATATTTGATTATCATGATTGAACCTCGTAACCCATCGATGTTCATGAAAAATGACTTTACAATTTCAATTGTGAACCATCATATTATCATGCTTTATAATCTTTTCTTGGTTAAATCAGTCGTTATATATTGAATCAAATCAATCTATTTACGTCTGTAATTCGATGCCCATCATAAAATTATAAATATCGATTTATATGTTCCCGCCCTGCTGTCAGTTCTAATTTATAGTTAGATTTTGACATAGCTACTGTTCAAATTAATTAGAGCTTTGTACAAGAGTCTCGTAGCCTGTTGAGTCTAGTTTCTAGAACATTCGACGGATTCAAATTCCGAGTGGTAGATAATGAGTTATCATGTTTTTCGAACTGCTAGGTCTACACATTCCAGATTGTCACTTATAATACATCATCATGTTTCACAATTTAAAATGTCATGTTAATAAGTGAATCAAGACTTGATATTTATCAGCATAATACTAGACATAATTATGAACTGATTTATAATTTTTGTAAGATTTTAATTTAAAGTTAATTTTTATACATAAAAAGTTGATCCCGATCTGTAGCCTGAACAGTTGATCAGTAAAGAACTGTCTGGTAGACCTAGCTACTGTATTTTGAAATATATAGTGTGAATATTTGTTGGAACCGACATGAAGTCTACTTTCTGGAACCTCTGACAGTACCATATTTGCTTTTCTGTAGCAACAGAAAAGTGAAATTTTGTACAACAACGTATTGTTGTACAGAATTGTAACTTCATGTTTTTGATTGTAAATATATTTATTTATTGCATTTAATTAATTAACTTGCATATCATGCATTGCATAGCCTTGATACTCCTTGATCCTGTCCTGACACCCGTTCTCATTGTGCATGTTCATGTTGATTATTGTAAGAAGTGTAACAAGCCGGGGTAATAAGGGAAAGAATCTAGTAGTGGACAATATAGAAAAATGTACTCGGAAGGAGGCTCGTGTTTCTCGTAATAGTGACACTGTATATGTTTACATGATATGATATGATTCCTGATTACATGATACGATATGACATGATATGATTACATGATATGATACGATTTCTGTCAGTGTCACTGGAAGACCAGAGTACATGACCCTATATAATTTACCATTAGAGTCTAAACGTTAACTTGTTTGTATGCACCGAACCTGTGATAAGGGACGCAAGATTGCGTGCATTAGTTATAATTTATAAAAGATTGCTAGACTTGAGATTAACATTGAACACATACATAATTCATGATTCCAGTTACATGATACCTGTTTACAAGATTACATGATTCATGTTTACAAGTTACAAGTTACATGTTTATAAGTTACAAGATTCCTGTTTACACGACACATTTTCTATTACATGATTCCTTGTTCCCGATTAGTTATGTTTTAAGACTTGTCCCATCTGTCACTTGCATTACACTTGATCATGATGTATTATAATTACATTACCAGTTCTTATTGCTTTTCCTGTTATACCTACTTCTTGTTTCTATTTGCTTGTTACTACTTGCGGTTCGTGGATTACTCTAATAGACCATTTCTTTTCCCGAAACTCTATATGTGGAGATTGCAGGTACTGAAAAGGGAATGACCGAAGGACTTGGGGAATAACTCTTCTAGAGAATGAAGTTAAATTTTTGCCTGCACTAATAATCTTATTTCATGCTTATCTTAGTTACAGTTGTTGTTATTTTATACGCATTGTATTCCGGGCGTTTTTGACCCGAAGTTTATTTTTCCAAATGTTGGTTAGTTTATGTGATATTTCATGGATTATTCATGTTTTTGTGATTATTCTTTCATGCATGATTGTGGTTACATTTTATATTGTTGAGATTATATTGTACAGCTTATGAATGATGTGAGTTTGGAAACTTATATCATTCGTTGGGCCCCAGTTACGTGCCTGTGTTCCCGTATAAAGGGAAGCGGGGCGTGACAAATTAAATAGATCGAACGAGATATGATATCCCGTCCGATCGATTTAAAAAAGCAAAAAAAAAAAAAAAAAAGTCAAAATAGAGAGATCATCTCCCAGCCCAAACATTTCTTTCTCAATTTTTTTTAACAAAATCCTATACATTAGGAATATAGTCCATCTTTATGGGTCCATTCACTCATTTCACTCAGAAATTTTTTTATCGGACGGGATATGATATCCCGTCCGATATTTTTTTGGAATTTTTTTTTGCTCACTTAGGACATGATCTTCCATTCATCGTTTAAAAGCCAAACTTTGGGTTTATACGACTATAACTCATTTCTATATTTTTTATTGCTATATGCCAAATACCCATATTCTGAGTATAAACAACTACAGATGCTCAAAGGGGCTAATACTCCAGTAATATAGAGACATGTAATGTCATCAACAAATGAATTGTTTACATTCTATAATTATATGGATTCTTGAAAAACTGCGATGGGGGAGGGGGTGTTTGGGGCTGTACTACATCTGAAGTGACAACTCAATGTTCATATATTGGACATCAAAATAAAAAATTCACACCATTATATGTAATCTATATTATATACAGAATTTCAAATGTTTTTGCTGAGCATGGGATTTTTTAAGGTTTTGTAAGAAAATTGTAAGTACTCATATTTAAGACTGAATATTATAACAACCATCTACATAAAAACAAAGAACATAACATTTAAATATCACTAGTAATTTGTACGTGCATTGCACGCCTTCTTGTTTTAAGTTTTCACTTTCCACAAATAATCCTTAGGGCATCAACATTTATTTAATATGAATGATACTTTCGTAAATAATTATGTTGTAAATAAATTTAAAGTTTCAGAATATGATGGTAACTGGCTAATTAATTAGAAATGGATGGTTAATATAACTCACTTAAAAATGTATGATTGAAATTGAAATAATTAAGTTGGTTTGTCTACAGATTACCCAATGCCAACTCTTGAGTTATAGTGGAGGAGATTAAAACAAATTCCTAATTATTTCAATAATGCTACATCCACAACCTATTCTACAATCAGTTCTATACACCCTTATGTGGCACACCTAGTTTGCGTTGCCACATAAGCAACCTAACTTAACCTACCTAATTTAATGCTTAATTATAGAAATAGAAGGAAAAACAAAAAGATCAAAGACCCAAACTGTTCATCTTCTCTAACCCTCCACCACCACCATCTCCTCCTTTCCCCTGGCACCACCCACACTGTTATCATTTCTACCTCCTTCTCCCTACTTCCGACCATCTCTTATTTCTTTCCACTTCACAACCAATCCCATCCCCTCCTTCTCAGCCACTTGAAAATCACCTCACCTTCTCCATCATCCCCACCACGTCACCCACCACCCCTATCATCGCCGACCACCACCATCAATTATGAGAAGAGATGTAAATCTGAAACCTCATACAAACAATCCATTGATTATAGAAGAAAAAAACAAAACAAAACAAAAAAATAAAACTCAAAACTGCAGGAGAGATTTAAGATTGAAATTACGAGAAGAGATGTAAATCCGAAACCTCATACAAAAAATCCATTGATTCTAGAAGGAAAAAAAAAAACAAAACAAAAAAAAAAATAAAACTCAAAACTGCAGGAGAGATTTAAGATTGAAATTGGGTTTAATGAAAAGTTTAAAATTAGGGGTTTTCAAAATTCATTTGAGACAAAGATATAGTTGTTAGAGATTATCAGAGATAATAATAAGAGAAATTAGGGTTAGAGTTAATGTCCCTACTGCTTGAGATATTATACACTGCTTATCATGAATTGGAATATCACAGGGGCACTACCTCTAGACCAGTATATATGGGATGAAACTGGGTTTAGGGTACTGGGCTTCATGTCCAGTCAACCCAGTCCAACAATTAACAGATAACACGTGAAAGCACGTGTTGCCCCACAGAACATTATATACAATATTATTCTATTTTATTGAGAATACTAGGTTTGCCCGTGGACACGTGCCTACAGCACGTTTTTGTGAACGATGTAGGATATGAAAAGCCCTGTAATGTAAAATTTATGCATGTCTTCGTGAATGATAATTTATATAGATGTGTATTTTCCATTAAACAGTGATGTAATCTTTCGTGAATGATAATTTATATAGATGTGTATTTTCCATTAAACAGTGATGTACTCTGAAGTAGGATTAAGTTGTTTATTGGTGTATATATTGCAGGATCATTTGTCAGCAGCTCGGGAATGAAAAAGAGTATTGTGAATCTACAACAATAGTGGATCGGAAATTACTTGCTATGTGTGACTTCAACATAAGAGATTTCATATTTGATTTAGAGCCTGCCATATGTAGCAATTCATTCGGTAATACAGTTATCACCTCAAACTGGATGAGTTAGTTTCCCATTGTTATATTTTTATATAGTTAACCATGTATGTATTTAAAAGAGGTAAAAAGAGAGAGAGAGATAGAGAGAAATTTTGTTGGGATGTACATGTGAAGACATTTTATTAAATGTGATCAAGCACAATTACATCTCCATATATATATATATATATATACTGGAGAGCCTATTGCAAATTTGTTCTGAAACAGGCTTGTTGACCCCAATTCTTGATCCCTGGTGTGATATTGTTATATTCTACTTATTACTTATTATTTACTAATTGATTTCATGATATGGCTATTGTTAAATACTTAACTATGAATTACAGATTTGATTTACTCATGATTAAGTATATATTTGCTGATTATTATATATTTATTTTTACCTATTTCTAATTTAGTTATATGTTAACAGCTAATTAATTCAATTATATAGTTATTACCTATTTCGAATTGATTTGATTGTTATCTAGTATCTACTTACTGTCAAAGTCCTAGTGACAAAATATACTTACTCTCAAATGTCAGTATATGGTTTTTAATAGTTTCCCATTTCTCTATATATATTTCGATGTTTCCCCCTATTTTTTAATTTTCCCTTTATTTATTGTATTTTAAAATGTTTTTTTAATAATTAAAATAGTTTGCGCCTTTTGCCGCTTAATTCCCCTATCGTGTTATTCCGCTTTCCACTGTTGATATTGAAATGGATATGATATTCTCGAGATTTGGAAGTCACCAGAAAGATGATCTGCATTCATTTAACGTTAAGAACACACTAACAGTTTGCTGTTTCATTTTTTACTTATCAGCAGAGTAAACGTTTATAGCATTCATGATATAGACAGAATGCTATATGAAATATACTTAAGAAATATATAACAGTTTGCATCATGTAACGTTAAGAAATATACTTAAGAAATGAAATATATAACAGTTTCCATTCATGTAACATTTATCACTTAAGAAATATACTTATCAGCAGAGTAGTTTTTCACCACTTGTGCAATTTACTTTTTCTATCTAAAAAGGGCAGACACACTGATATAGATAGAATGCAATAAGATACACCCAACTAGGAAAATTCTTAAATACTACATAGAAATAGAAAGCGGTGTAAAGATATCTGTGAACTACACAAATGGACTCACATATCTTATTGCAAACTAATTGCACATATGGGTTAGGCACATTTGACTTCCAAACATAAGTGCTATATACAGTCTCCTACCCATATGAGTTATGCACATATGAGTTAGGCACAGCAGATGCATTTAATTTTTAGGGAAAATAGTCTCCTACCCATCACATCAACAAAGCAATAAAAATAATAACTAATTTTAACCAAAAGTGGGGAAAAGACGATACCAAAGCTTCACATCGCAGCGGAAAACCAACCGCCGTCTCGATCTGTTGACATTGCGGCCGACAACCAACCGACTGACAACCAACCGCCGACAGATTCAGGAAGAGAGACAGAGTGAGAGAGACAGTGAGAGGGAGTTGGGTGCTAATGTGAGCTCGGGTGTGCACCGGTGGAGCTTCGGGAGAGCACAGGAGGAGGATTAGGGGTGCAGTGGAGGCTTGGAAAGCGGGTGGTGGCTGCAGGCTGCGAGGCGTCGGGGCTGACGCCTGATGGTGGTGGCAGAGAGGTGCGAGAGAGGTGGTTTCGGGGGAGAGAGAGAGAGAGAGAGAGAGAGAGAGAGAGAGAGAGAGGTTCGAGAAGGGAGGAGAGAGATATAGAGAGACAAAGAGAGAGGCGAATTGGGGGGGGGGGGGGTTTCGGGAAGAGAGAGAGGGGGGGGTGTATTTGAGTTAATTTGTGAGGGGGGATAGGTTTTGGAGGGAAAAAATTCGTTTTGGAGGAAATTTTTTTGGGAGGAGAAATGTATTTTGAGAGGGTGAATCTGAGCTGTTGATTTAGTTTCAATTGAAGGGGAGCTACTTGATAGTTTTTTTTCAAAATGAGTTGTGTTTTATTATATTGATATCTATATATCCAATAATCTCTTCCTATATTCTAAATATATTAGACAATGCCCTATTATATTATTGGTTCACAAAAGAATATAGTTCATACACTAAATCAATTATAACTCGAATAGTTCAAATGAGACTAAATGAAAATAATCAAATAGTTCAAAGACCATATCAGAACAGAATAGTTCACAATGACTAAACCAACTATGGAAATCTGTCATAGTTTCGAAATCAACCAAGGCATAACTTCAAGAAAAAAAAAGTTTTAAGCTCATGAACACAAGAATCTTAAACTCAACATAAGTTTTACCAAACAAGTGACAAATTTATTCTCCAGAGAAATAAACCAAAACTCTATCTTTGCAAACTGCTTTATATTACTCCTCCATTTTGAGAAAATCATTATTTTGAAATCTATAATGACATATTCAACTCCTCCATCTTTGCTAGATTATTAAAAACAAGAATATCAAGAGGCACATCTCTAAGAATTCCAACGAATTTCACAAATTATCTAGTTCCACAAAAGAACTTAGTAGAATTCATAATTAGCTTAGCAAAAATATAACACAAACATCACAATCAAGTTTCTTTAATAGAATAAAGAACAAGAACTATTATAGTTTCTACATAAGAACTATACTATGTTTCATATTGGAATGATAGAACAGTCAAATCAGTTATGGTTAATTCTGAATCATCAAAATTGGAATGAAACAAGAATCCATAAAAGAGATATATCATCAAAATTTGGAATGATATACAGACATTCTAAACATCTGCCACTATGTATTTTCTTTGTATTTTCAGTATTTTCAAATCTTTGTTTTCGAGAGGGATGATCATTTTTTGAAAATTATTTTCCACTTTTAAATTCACTTTGTTAAAATTTATGGTTGGATCCCCTAATAAAGTCAATTTCTATTCATTATTTATATTTGTCGCTATTTTCAAACGACTATATATTTTAATACAAATCTTATTTCCATTCTGTAAGTTTATTTTCTTATTCGGTTAATTATTTAACCCAAATCAAATATATTGTTATTATTGGATTATTTCAATAAATGTGTTAAACCCAAATCTTATTATTACTATTATTCCTTCTTTAATTGTTTATTAGTTTGTGAAACCTATAGATCTTAACATATATTTTATTATTATTATTGGAGTACGTATTTTATATACACTATTTGAGTTAATTAATTAATATGTACTACTATATTGCTCTTTATTATATTTTAGTCCAAATCGAATATAGTCTCAATTATTTTATGAGATCCATACATTCTACTGTGTAATTAGTATTTGAGTATTTAATTTATGTGTAGTATTATTTTACTATTTGACTATTCATATTTTAGCCCAATACCAGATCTATTATTATTCATTGAATTATTTTAATTATTACTATTATTGTTGCTATTATTATTATTATTATTATTATTATTATTATTATCATTCTTGTTTATTAATGTGAGCCAAAATAATTAACCCAAACCCTAAAACCCATTCTTATTGGATCCTACAGGTTAACCCTATTACCCGCTACCCAATAACCCACCATCTCACTACAAAAGATACTTGATTTCCCGGCATTTTTTAACGTTTTTACCGGCGTTTTTTTACGCCGGTGAAACTTTCACCGGCGTTTATAATAGCGCCGGTCCAAATGCCGCCGAAGCGAGCATCGCGAAAACGAAGGGGTCTACACCGGCGATTTTAATGGACGCCGGTAAATATCACAACTACACCGGCGGTCAGAAAACGCCGGTGTATGTGGGTCTCTGAGTGCCGTTCTTTTACCCCTTATATACATTCACCGGCGGTCGTAAACCGCCGGTGTTTATACATTCACCGGCGTTTCTATAAACGCCGGTGTAGAACGAAAGTATACCGGCGGTCATAGAGCGTCGGTGTATGTGCGTTTATGAGTGCCCAGTTTTTCCTACTTACAATCACCGGCGTGACCAAAAAACGCCGGTGTAGTTATATACACCGGCGTTTTATAAAACGCAGGTGTTCGTCGGTGCCGTTACAGCTGATGACATTCACCGGCGTGTGTGGGAACGCCGGTATATCGCATACTCCAACAAATTGATTAGATAAACCGGTGTTTTTAAAACGCCGGTCTAGCTATGCCCGTTTATTTTCGATACTCCGGTTTTCCGTTCGATTTCAATTCACAGTTTCATTTACAAAACCTGTAAACTAATTCACAACTGATTCAACCAATTTCGTTGCATATTACTGCGCAAATCACAACCAAACACAAGAATAATTAAAGATAATCAAGTTTCACACGTGTCATATCAACGTCCAAATTCATTGATTAATTAACAGTGTCATAATTAACAAATTAATATAGGGACTAACATCCCAAATATCCAAACAAACCAGTCTGACAAATATCCAAAATATCCCAAATTAAAAGTCTGACATAACTCTCATAAAAAAAAACCAGTCTGACATAACAACAATAAGGAGGAGGACATAAGAACAACAACCATACAGCAAGGAGGACATAAGAACAGCAAGGAGGACCGCAGATTCATACCCCTCGAGTAGCTTCAGCTCTGATCATCAGAATTTCCTTCATCTGGGCGACCGCTCTGTGAAAAAAAAATAATAGTTTAATTCAACAGTAGACCACAATACAGAATATACATATTTTTTGAACTTGCAAAAAGAACTACCTGTATCTTAAATTATAAGATCAAAGTGCCAATTGCAAATGGAATTGTTAATTATATATACAGAGGTAAAATAATTACATTGCAATGCTAAAAATCTAGTACTTAATTTTGTTTTTAAATATATCTAAAATAACAAAACAAATGAAAATTCAGTATCTAACTTGAAACCTTTATATTCTCCTCTGATTGGGAATATCCACTATCTAAAACAGTAAAACAAATGAAAATTCAGTATCTAAGCATGTCTTTCATGGATTGTCTGAACAATCCATGAAACTGTCATCGTGGACGGAAACCAAATATAAGAAAAATAAGATAGGGCCCATATTAAGTGTATTTTTAGGGAACTGTCATCGTGGAAGGAAACCAAATATAGAAGCCAGAAATGGAAACAGAAAGAAGAATGGTAGAGACTTTGGATACACCAGGCTAACATAGCGGCATTTTCCTCATCTCTCTCTCATCCCTTGTTTCCCTTCAGCACACGAACACAAAGAGACATCAGCAACAACAGCAAGAGCGACAAGAACAACAATAATAATAAATTATTATGAACAAGATGTCTCTATATGGGTTTCCAGATCTCCACTCGAGCCCTCTCTTTCTAATCACAGCCCAATTAAGAACATAGACAACAGCCACTAAACAATTCAATCACAGCCCAATCAAAATTTGCCATCCTGGATCGTAATGAAATAAGCTTCATTAACAGTGAAAGAAAATGAGGATGCTAGCAGCATACTTAGTTTGGAAGTGAACCCATTTTTTGTTAAAAAATCATGCCAAAGATGGCAATCAGCTTCATTAACAGTATCTGAAAATGAAAATTTCCATTATCTGAGCTTATATGTTGCTCTACTAATTCACTGTGCCCAACTAAATCTAAAACCCAATTGTTGTGCATATCCGGAGGATTTTGGCATACGTACCTATAGCATCCTCAGTTCACAGTGAACCCATTTTGGTCAAAAAAATATGCCAAGATGACAATCAGATGCATGAAAATAAGCTTCACTAACAGTAAAAGAAGATGAGGATGCCAGCAACATACTTAGTTTGGAAGTGTACCCATTTTTGGTTAAAAAATCATGCCTAAGATGGCAATCAGGTTACTTTAACAGTATCTGAAAATGAAAATTTCCATTATCTGAGCTTATATGTTGCTCTACTACTTCTTTAGCCCAACTAAATCTAAAACCCAATTGTTGTGCATACCCGGAGGATTTTGGCATACAGCTATAGCATCCTCAGTTCACAGTGAACCCATTTTGGTCAAAAAAACATGCCAAGAACACAATTAGATGCATGAAATCAGCTTCATTAACAGTGAAAGAAAATGGGGATGCTAGCAGCATACTTAGTTTGGAAGTGAACCCATTTTTGGTTAAAAAATCATGCCAAAGATGGCAATCAGGTTACTTTAACAGTTTCTTAAAATGAAAATTTCCATTATCTGAGCTTATATGTTGCTCTACTACTTCTTTAGACCAACTAAATCTAAAACCCAATTGTTGTGCATATCCGGAGGATTTTGGCATACGTACCTATAGCATCCTCAGTTCACAGTGAAACCATTTTGGTCAAAAAAACATGCATGCCAAGAAGACAATCAGATGCATGAAATCAGCTTCATTAACAGTGAAAGAAAATGGGGATGCTAGCAGCATACTTAGTTTGGAAGTGAACCCATTTTTGGTTAAAAAATCATGCCAAAGATGGCAATCAGGTTACTATAACAGTATCTTAAAATGAAAATTTCCATTATCTGAGCTTATATGTTGCTCTATTAATTCACTGTGCCCAACTAAATCTAAAATCCCATTGTTGTGCATATCCGGCCGGAGGATTTTGGCATACGTACCTATAGCATCCTCAGTTCACAGTGTACCCATTTTGGTCAAAAAACATGCATGCCAAGAAGACAATCAGATGCATGAAATCAGCTTCATTAACAGTGAAAGAAAATGGACATGCTAGCAGCATACTTAGTTTGGAAGTGAACCCATTTTTGGTTAAAAAATCATGCCACAGATGGCAATCAGGTTACTTTAACAGTATCTTAAAATGAAAATTTCCAGTATCTGAGCTTATATGTTGCTCTACCACTTCTTTAGCCCAACTAAATCTAAAACCCAATTGTTGTGCATATCCGGCCTGAGGATTTTGGCATACGTACCTATACCATCCTCAGTTCACAGTGAACCCATTTTGGTCAAAAAAACATGCCAAGAAGACAATCAGATGCATGAAATCAGCTTCATTAACAGTGAAAGAAAATGGGGATGCTAGCGGCATACTTAGTTTGGAAGTGAACCCATTTTTGGTTAAAAAATCATGCCAAAGATGGCAATCTGGTTACTTTAACAGTATCTTAAAATGAAAATTTCCATTATCTGAGCTTATATGTTGCTCTACTAATTCACTGTGCCCAACTAAATCTAAAATCCAATTGTTGTGCATATCCGGCCGGAGGATTTTGACATACGTACCTATAGCATCCTCAGTTCACAGTGAACCCATTTTGGTCAAAAAAACATGCCAAGATGACAATCAGATGCATGAAAATAAGCTTCACTAATAATTAAAGAAGATGAGGATGCTAGCAGCATACTTAGTTTGGAAGTATACCCATTTTATGTTAAAAAATCATGCCAAAGATGGCAATCAGGTTGCTTTAGATTTGGTGGATGTGCTAAGATTTTCATTTAACTAGTATCTGAAAATGAAAATTTCCATTATCTGTGCTTATATGTTGCTCTACTAATTCACTGTGCCCAACTAAATCTAAAACCCAATTGTTGTGCATATCCGGAGGATTTTGGCATAATCTAAAGCTTATTTAACAGTGAACCCATTTTGGTCAAAAAAACATGCTAAGATGACAATCAGATGCATGAAATAAGCTTCATTAACAGTAAAAGAAGATGGGGATGCTAGCAGCATACTTAGTTTGGAAGTGAACCCATTTTTGGATAAAAAATCATGTCAAAGATGGCAAACTGGTTACTTTAACAGTATCTTAAAATGAAAATTTCCATTATCTGAGCTTATATGTTGCTCTACTACTTCTTTAGCCCAACTAAATCTAAAACCCAATTGTTGTGCATATCCGGCCGGAGGATTTTGGCATACGTACCTATACCATCCTCAGTTCACAGTGAACCCATTTTGGTCAAAAAAACATGCCAAGATGACAATCAGATGCATGAAAATAAGCTTCACTAACAGTAAAAGAAGATGAGGATGCTAGCAGCATACTTAGTTTAGAAGTGTACCCATTTTTGGTTAAAAAAATCATGCCTAAGATGGCAATCAGGTTATCCTTAAAAGTATCTGAAAATGAAAATTTCCATTATCTGAGCTTATATGTTGCTCTACTAATTCACTGTGCCCAACTAAATCTAAAACCCAATTGTTGTGCATATCGGATTTTGGCATAATCTAAAGCTTATTTCACAGCGAACCCATTTTGGTCAAAAAAACATGCCAAGATGACAATCAGATGCATGAAATAAGCTTCATTAACAGTAAAAGAAGATGGGGATGCTAGCAGCATACTTAGTTTGGAAGTGAACCCATTTTTGGATAAAAAATCATGCCAAAGATGGCAAACAGGTTACTTTAACAGTATCTTAAAATGAAAATTTCCATTATCTGAGCTTATATGTTGCTCTACTACTTCTTTAGCCCAACTAAATCTAAAACCCAATTGTTGTGCATATCCTGCTGGAGGATTTTGGCATACGTACCTATACCATCCTCAGTTCACAGTGAACCCATTTTGGTCAAAAAAACATGCCAAGATGACAATCAGATGCATGAAAATAAGCTTCACTAACAGTAAAAGAAGATGAGACATCAGCAACAACAGCAACAACAGCAAGAGGGAACCAAATATAGAACAATTGGGTTTTGAATGGAGATTGTAGTCATAGATCAATTCTTCATTGAAGAAAAATACGAATAGGGCTCATATCAAGTGTAGTTTTAAGGAATTATCATCGAGGAAGGAAACCAAATATAGAAGCCAGAAAGAGGAATGGTAGAGAATGACGATACACCAGGCTAACATAGCGGCATTTTCCTCATCTCTCTCTCATCCCTTCTTTCCCTTCAGCACACGAACACATAGAGACATCAGCAACAACAGCAAGAGCGACAGGAACAACAATAATAATAAATTATTGTGAACAAGATGTCTCTATATGGGTTTCCAGATCTCCACTCCAACTCGTCTCTTTCTAATCACAGCCCAATTAAGAACAATTGTTCACAGTCACTGTTAAAGAAACATATATGCTCAGATTATGGAAATTTTCATTATCAGATACTGTTAAAGAAGCTGATTTCATGCATCTGATTGCTATCTTTGGCATGATTTTTTAACCAAAATGGGTTCACTTCCAAACTAAGTATGCTGCTAGTATACCAAAATCCTCCAAATCAGAACAACAACACGACTGAACAAACCTTGTTTGCAGGTCATACAATGTCATCTACACCATGTTATGTGCCAAAGTGGGGTTGGTCATTCAATGCATGAACGACACGTATTAGTTGTTTGTGAGTATGCAATAGGGTGCAGCTATGAACATGGCTCATATCAAGTGTAGTATTACGGACTGTCATCGTGGAAGGAAACCAATTTAATATAGAAGCCATATATGGAGCCAGAAAGAGGGATGGTAGAGAATGAGGATACACCAGGCTAACATAGCGTCATTTTCCTCAACTCTCTCTCATCTCTTCATTCTCTTCAACACACGCACACAAAGAGACATCAGCAACAACAGCAAGAGGGGGTTGGTCCAACAATAAGTGTAGATTATAATAAACGAGATGTCTCTATTTGGGTTTCCAGATCTCCACTCCAGCCCTTTCTTTCTAATCACAGCCCACTTAAGAAACATAGACGAAATGCTTATAGACGACAGCCACAATGCAGACTCACAAACACTAGTACGTGTCTTTCATGCATTCAAGACCATAATCTCTTTAAAAATACCAATTTAAAGACTTACCGATGTTTTTTGACAGTGGGCAGCGTGCTACCCTCACTCTCATATGTTTGACTGCCACTATTATTTAGTGACTGCTCATCCCCATGGCTCTCATTGCCATCATTTATATTTACCCTCTTTCCACGCCTCGGCATGTTGTACCTATCAAGGATTCGATAACTTCCTTAGAGATGCAAATTTAATTAATAACATGTTTATAATAACTATCATAAAATTTGTACTTTAGTAGGATTAACAAACCAACATAATTATAAAAAAATTAAAAAAATGAGATTTGTAACAGATTAAATTACAACGATAGTTTGGTTCAAATGACACTAAGCATAGTTTAATGTAAATAATACCAAGCAGTAGAAAATATAAAGATAATTAAACCGGTGTATTAAATTCACAATGAACACATTCGAAATTACAGACATAATATTACAACAAGATTTAAGACATAAAATTATAGACATATAATAAACCCAATTGAAATTCATGTAAACTACAATACGACATCTTCCAGTACAACGCCCTCTTCTCCATCCTTGCAGAGCCAAGTCCCGCAAATTCCAACGTCGGTTGTGTTTACATCAAACACAGGAAACTCAGAAGCAATGTAACTGTTCATGACTTCACCGTCTTCATCTTCTGAAGTATCGCCCAGTTGGAATACATCTCTTGGTTGCATAGGGAGAGCCACATACGATTTTGGCAGGGTTGGATCTTCAATGTAGAACACTTGTTGCACTTGGGATGGAAACACAAATGGCTCATGGCTAATGTGTGTACCGATGTGAATCAATTTTGAGAAGTTTACAACTGTGAAGCCAAGCTTATCCTTGTTGTTAGCAAAATTTCTATCAAACTCAGCACAATCCCCACGAAATAAGACAACACGGAAATGACCAAAATAATTCAACTCAATGATATCCGTGAGCACTCCATAGTAGTCGAGATCTCCATCTACAGGCCTCGTGTCCGATTTGGAAGCATAACTTCTAGTCTTAGACGTCACTACCATTCCACTATTTTGAGACTTCAAATGACATTCACGATCCTTAGTACGAAATCTAAAACCATTGAATATGTATCCTCCGTATCTTTTGACCATCTTATAGGGACCTTTGGCAAGTACTTGTATTTCAGATGACGCACCTTTAGGACCCAAAGAATGTACCTATTAATTTTGCGCAAATCGTATCAGCACTATAAAAATGTAGATAGAATGAAGATTAACTCGCATAACTGTAATTCACTTACATGAGATTCAAACCACTTATGAAATTTTTCATTCATCAACTTGTTTTGTTCACATGGTGGTAGTCTTCTTGGTCTAGCCCAACTAAATCATTGATGTTTGTAGCGCCAAAAGAAACGTGCACGAGGTTTGTTCAGCCCAAATCTTGTACAGATTTGGAGGATTTTGGTAAAAAACATGCCAAGATGCCAATCAGATGCATGAAATCAGCTTCATTAATAGTAAAAGAAAAATGATAATGTCCAGTATGTAAGCATATATTTTTCAGAGTGAACCAATTGTTGTACATATCCGGAGGATTTTGGCATACAGCTATAGCATCCTCAGTTCACAGTGAACCCATTTTGGTCAAAAAAACATGCCATGATGACAATCAGATGCATGGGATAAGCTTCATTAACAGTAAAAGAAAATGAGGATGCTAGCAGCATACTTAGTTTGGAAGTGAACCCATTTTGTTAGAAAATCATGCCTAAGATGGCAATCAGCTTCTCTAACAGTATCTGAAAATGAAAATTTCCATTATCTGAGCATATATGTCGCTCTACTAATTATTTAGCCCAACTAAATCTAAAACCCAATTGTTGTGTATACCCGGAGGATTTTGGCATACGTACCTATACCATCCTCAGTTCACAGTGAACCCATTTTGGTCAAAAAAAATGCCAAGATGACAATCAGATGCATGAAAATAAGCTTCACTAACAGTAAAAGAAGATGAGGATGCTAGCAGCATACTTAGTTTGGAAGTGTACCCATTTTTGGTTAAAAAAATCATGCCTAAGATGGCAATCAGGTTATCTAACAGTATCTGAAAATGAAAATACCCATTATCTGAGCGTATATGTTGATCTACTAATTCTTTAGCCTAACTAAATCTAAAACCCAATTGTTGTCGGCCGGAGGATTTTGGCATACGTACCTATAGCATCCTCAATTCACAGTGAACCCATTTTGGTCAAAAAAACATGCCAAGATGACAATCAGATGCATGAAAATAAGCTTCACTAACAATAAAAGAAGATGAGGATGCTAGCAGCATACTTAGTTTGGAAGTATACCCATTTTATGTTAAAAAATCATGCCTAAGATGGCGATCAGCTTCTCTAACAGTATCTGAAAATGAAAATTTCCATTATCTGAGCTTATATGTTGCTCTACTACTTCTTTAGCCCAACTAAATCTAAAACCCAATTGTTGTGCATATCCTGCCGGAGGATTTTGGCATACGTACCTATAGCATCCTCAGTTCACAGTGAACCCATTTTGGTCAAAAGAACATGTCAAGATGACAATCAGATGCATGAAAATAAGCTTCACTAACAATAAAAGAAGATGAGGATGCTAGCAGCATACTTAGTTTGGAAGTATACCCATTTTATGTTAAAAAATCATGCCTAAGATGGCAATCAACTTCTCTAATAGTATCTGAAAATGAAAATTTCCATTATCTGAGCTTATATGTTGCTCTACTACTTCTTTAGCCCAACTAAATCTAAAACCCAATTGTTGTGCATATCCGGAGGATTTTGGCATAATCTAAAGCTTATTTCACAGTGAACCCATTTTGGTCAAAAAAACATGCCAAGATGACAATCAGATGCATGAAATCAGCTTCATTAACAGTTAAAGAAAATGGGGATGCTAGCAGCATACTTAGTTTGGAAGTGAACCCATTTTTAGTTAAAAAATCATGCCAAAGATGGCAATCAGGTTACTTTAACAGTATCTTAAAATGAAAATTTCCATTATCTGAGCTTATATGTTGCTCTACTACTTCTTTAGCCCAACTAAATCTAAAACCCAATTGTTGTGCATATCCGGAGGATTTTGGCATACGTACCTATAGCATCCTCAGTTCACAGTGAACCCATTTTGGTCAAAAAAACATGCATGCCAAGAAGACAATCAGATGCATGAAATCAGCTTCATTAACAGTGAAAGAAAATGGGGATGCTAGCAGCATACTTAGTTTGGAAGTGAACCCATTTTTTGTTAAAAAATCATGCCAACGAGGGCAAACAAGTAACTTTAACAGTATCTTAAAATGAAAATTTCCATTATCTGAGCTTATATGTTGCTCTACTAATTCACTGTGCCCAACTAAATCTAAAATCCAATTGTTGTGCATATCCGGCCGGAGGATTTTGGCATACGTACCTATAGCATCCTCAGTTCACAGTGAACCCATTTTGGTCAAAAAAACATGCCAAGATGACAATCAGATGCATGAAATAAGCTTCATTAACAATAAAAGAAGATGAAAATTTCCAGTATCTAAGCATATATTTTTCTATTCATTCTTCATCCCAACTAAACCATTCATGTTAAGGAAATCAAGATGCATAATCTAAAAAAACATGCTTTTTTTGAAAAATAAGTAAAATCAAGAGATGATACCGAAGAGAGACAGAGAGAGCGGGGCGACGAGCGCGGGGGCGTAGGAGAGAGAGAGAGAACGGGGCGATCGCCGATTCACCTCCAAATAGAGAGAGGGAAGAGGGAAATCGAAAATGACGAAGGGAAGAAGGGACGATTTCGAAAGGTCGAAGGCCGTCGAAGAGGACGAAGCGGCGGAGGCAAATGCGCGGAAAGTAGAGCGAGGAAGGAGGGAAACGAAGCGCCCCCCCCCCCCCCTCTTTTTTTGGGGGGGTTTGGGAAAATGGCGAGCGAAAGATTAGGGTTCGCGGGTTTTATCGCAGCTTATTCACCGGCATTTCAATTAGACACGCCGGTGAATGTGTCCGTATATTCACCGGCGTTTATTATCAAAATGCCGGTGAATAATACACTTCACCGGCGTTTCTAAATAAAATGCCGGTGAATACGAAGATTGATCGGCATTTTAAAGCGACCGCCGGTGTATAACCATCCCATCTGGCGCCCCATTCCTATTCGCTCCCTACCCCGGCGCTACTAGTAAAACGCCGGGGAATATTCGCCGGTAAAACAAGTATCTTTTGTAGTGTCTTAATTATAATCCTATATATAATCCCCTCATCAACCCTAATTGTCATCTAATCCCATCATCAGCCGCCGCCTATTTCATCTCCTTCCTCCTTCCTATCTGCTGAAACCCAACATCATTTCCATCGTTCAATCCTCCCACCCTCGTCTCCACCCCGTTCTCCTCGCCCTGCACCTAACACAATTCTCCTCCATCATCCTCTCCACCCATGTTCTCGACGACCTCGAAACCAACCATCGACTGCTACGTCCGTCATCGAACGGCCACCTCGCCACTTCTCCATGTCGTCGACTCACCCTCCTTGACTAGCACCACCTTCGAGCACCACTACCACCATCCCACTTCAACCACACCGCAGGCCACCGCGATCCATCCTCGACCGCTCCTGAGGCCGTGCCGCCATTCCCTACCCTCGCAATAGCCACGCTGCCATTTCTATCTCGTCCTTGCTGATCCGGTATTTGAACGTTGCTGTTCTTGCCAAAGTTTCCATGTTGCTGTTGCGTGCATTGCACGTGCTGTGCCATCGGGATCATCATCCCGTTATTCTTGTATTCGGTATCGTCGTTATCATATCAGGCAAGTATCCTTGTATGAATATTTTGTTTCTCCGTACAAGCATTTTTTGAAATACCACAAGTAGGTTTATCGTTGTGTCCTATTTCTCATGCCTTATACATTGATGATCTTGAACCCTATCTGTTTTGATTTGTTTCTATTAATTTCGTATTCGTAAAAGATCATGAATACTTCGTTATTGCATCCATTACACGAACATGAATTAGAACTAGATATTCATCTATGTGTATTCATGCCCATAAATAACTAAGAGGTATAGAATATTTTGCTGTATGTGATCTTACGGTTATATCGTATGTTAATATCATAATCATGTTAATAATTCTTCCCATCGTATGAGTTTTAGAATAGACATGTCATGCTGATTTGAATACCCGTTAAATTCTGTTTTGCATTATACATCAACTTGGATCCTTCGTGGTTACTATTAATGTTATAATTAATGCAAAAGAAAATTTCATTAACTGTTGTCCTGATTTGGCACAACGATTTAAACCCTGTTAATGTCAGAATAATGACTAAGTTTATGAACATGAAATGTAGACTCCTGTTTCTAGTTTTTAGAACATCCGACAGATCCAAAATCCGATCTGTGATGTGCAAGATATCTCATTTTTAATGCTGTTGGCTTTAGATTTTCAGATTTCTTACAGCGTATTGACATGTTTATTAATTTTAAAAGTTAGATTAATAATGTAATTATGCCATGATAAATTCCAGTATGTTGTTTAACATGATTAAGAACCTGATTATAAATTTTATACAATTTTTAAATGAAATTTTTACTGTTTTATGAATATAAGAAGTGTACCCTAAGTTTATGCCAGAACAGGAAATTCGTAAAGAACAGACTAATTGACTTAGTTACTTTTATCGTAATGTTGATTTTAAATATACGTTAGAACCGGCGAGGAGTCTAGTTACTGGAAATCCTGACTGATCATGAATTGCTTTCCTGTAGCAGCGGGAATTCCAGTTTTGGTGCAACAACCTCTTGCTGTCCAGAATATGAGTTCTTGTTGTTTCAATATTTATAGGTTTGTTTATGGCACCCGAACATGTTTTCTGCCCAGTCTGAACCTGGTTACTGTTCCTGTTATGTTTACCTGTCCCTAATTTTACACATTCATGTCTGTTTTGGTAAAAATGAATTAAGTATCAAGCCGGGGTTTAAGGAAAAGATCTGTTGTGGACGATATAGGCAAGTGTACTCGGAAGGGGCCTTGTGTTTTCCACCTATTTGCATAAATACATGATTACATGATTCATGAGTCTGTTTATCTGTTTCAGTTTATCTGTTTATCTGTTTATATGATTACCTGACTGCATTCTTCGCTATAGGAAGGTATACTCTGAAGGGGGTCCGTGTTTCCCACCTATATACATGAATACATGATTACATGCTTCATGAGTCTGTTTATCTATTTCAGTTTATCAGTTTATCTGTTTATATGATGCCTGAGTATACGGCCCTATGGAATCCACCGCTAAATCTAAACATAACTTGTTTGTATGTATCAACCATGTGGTATGAGTGATGCAAGATAGGATTAAATAAAAGGTTTAAGAATAATATGTTTCACCTGCATATTCCTGTCACCTGTTTCACATGTTTATCTGATATTTGTTAGAAGTTTACATGTTTATATGATATCCTTTACACGTTTACATGTTTATCTATTACCTGATCATGTTATTTAATCCTGTTTACATGCTTACCAGTTTATTTGACCCTATTTACCTGTTGCATTCCTTTCATGTTATGTTTTGTGCTCTTGATTCTTGTTTCCTTCTCTATATCTTATTTACCTTGTTCCTATACCCTTTATGTACTATTTGCGGCCCGTAGCTTGCACTAATGGGCAGATTGTTTTTCTTTTTCTCTGTTTCTTTCGAATTGATAAATATATAGATTTTGGAGACCAATTACCTGCAGGAGTAAGCGATCAAGTGTTCTAAGACTTTTAGACTGAGAGCTTTTGTACATTAGTTTATTTCTGCATCGAGTTTATCAGTTTCTTTTGTTGCTACTTGATGCTTTGTAATTGAGCATGTTTGACCCGGAGTTTTATTGTTTCTCCAGATCTTGTTTTATTTGAGAATTATGTATTTGATTTCAAGTAATTTTTGTGATTATGAGGTTGATTCATACATGCGTGGTTGTATCTTTCTGTTTACTGTTTAGTTGATCCTTACAGCTTACAAATGATGAAAATCATTCCCTGGGCTTGTTACGTACTCATATTTCGTATTCTATTGGGAAGCGGTGCTTGATAATATCGCAAACACATCGACAAGTTTTCACACATTCTTTTGGAATAATAGGATGATTTTAAGTAAATTATGAAAATATATAGCATCATCAAAATTGGAATGAAATTATATATTAACAAAAATTATATAAAACTTTCTTATTATCTAAGGCATGCCAACTGCCTAAAATTGATGTTTAAGTTTGAATTTCTCTATGACTCTAATTAGATTCTAGTTTTCAAAATAATTAGAATGTTAAAACTTTTTGCTCAATAGCTTTTAACTCCATTTCCCCACAGTTTTGATAATTAGATCACTTTCAAGTCTCTTAGCAAGTGCATTAGTCATATTTTATCTCAGTTGGACTTTAATTATGAGAAAGTTCAACTAGGCTTCTTTTAGCCTTAATCTATTCCTCTGACTATTATAGAGTGAGTTATGAACTATAGTACATTATAACTTGATAGTCGACAAATAAAATTAGAGAGTTACTTAAACTTCTGAATGGATGACTAGCAACAATTTCTTCAATCCACTCAGTCTCTTTCCCTGCAGAGGATAACACATAGAGATATGATTTGATGGAAAATAGCACAGTGCCTATTTGCCTTTTAATTTCCATAACAATTCTGTTCCTCCTAGCGTAAATACATTTCCACTGGTTATCGACTTTCACTAAATTCTGAGCATTATAATACATCAGATCATCCATTCAATCCTGAAGGATGACTAGAGTAGCACAAAACAAACTCTTTAGTACCTCTCAAGTATCTCATTAGCCTCTTAGGGCTCTCCAATGTGTATTAATAGGATTACTAGTGAATCTGCAGATCATACCTACTTTAAAGGCTATGTCTGTTAGTGCATATTTTTGTATATATGAGACTTTCAATAAGTTTAGAATGATCTAACTATCTCATAGTTGCAACATCATTATGTTTCAATCTTTATCTTAATCATAAGGTGTTTCAAAACACATTCTCAATCACTATAAAATGATCAAACTATCTCATAGTTACACCATCGTTAAGTGTCAACCTTTATAATAATCATAAGGTGTTTCAAAACACACTTTCAATTACTATATTCCCATTTTTGGAATACATTATTGATTTGATGAGTTTGACTAAGGGTTATCCCTTGCCCAACCGAAACTCACTTTTATATCTAATAAGGTGTTCACAACACTTAGGTGTTTCATGCCGAATTCTTTGGATAACACAGTTTTAACTTCTTTTATAATAGAGAGGTCACTTCCAATCAACAAGTATGTCAACAATATACAAATAAATGAAGACAATTAGATTTGACTCACCACAGAATTGAAGACATTTATCTGAATTACTTGATTCAAATCTAAGCTCTTTAAAATTTTGTCAAATTATTTGTGCCTTAGTTTTAACACGTTAAAAAAAACATACAATGATTTTATCATTTTGTAAATCTTGTTCATTTAATATATTAATGCAAAACTTTTCAGTACAAAACTGTTCAGTACAAAACTTTTTAATACAAAACATCAAGTACAAAATTTTTAGTACAAAACTGTTTAAACATCTTTCATGAATAACAAAATTTTCAATAGATGTAAGAGTAAGAAGAATACTTATTGTAGCAATATGACAGACATGTGAGTAGACTTGAAACAAATCTTCCCCACTCCTCAGTCAATCATTTAGCTGCTAAAAATGCATTACAATTGTTATTGAACAATCAAAATTAAGTTTATTCTACAAACCCCACCTACTATAGTTATAGCCCCTTTCGGCAAATCAACTAATTCAAAGTATTATTCTATAATAACAAATTTTTTTCACTATCTACTAAAGACTCTTCTTGGCTCATTTGCCATTGAAGTATTAAGTGTCAGTAAGGCTGGTTCATGATTCCAACTGTAAATCATTTACCGTGTCTGTACGACTAGATAATTTCATACATTTAGCTTTGATGAACACATCATCAAAGAACTATGCAAGTTTATATTCTAATCACAAATTAGATAGATCTAAAACAGTCCATGGAACCACATTCTGCACTTTCTAAGTACACACAAATATTTGTTATATGTTCTACTTTAGGCCTTCTAGGGTTATGTACTCTAACAAATGTATCACAACACAAATTTCCACTTTAACAAAATTATTTGTGTTTTTATGCCATAATCTACAAGGTATATCAATTTAGAGTGTAGTAACATATTAGGAATATGATTAACAATATAACATCATCCATAATTACATAAAGTCAAACAACAGTCAAAAATATAGAATTCAACATTTCACAAGTGTTTGATTCTAACTTTTATCAATACCATTTTGACTATTGTAAATATAGTGCACTAGAGATTATGCTAAATGCAAATTTTTCTTAAATTATTAAAATATATTCATCACCTCTATCAAATCTGAAATATTTCGATCATAGCATTTAAATAATATTTTAATTCACTAAAATAACGCGTGCTTCATCCTCCATATATATGACAAATATTCAATAATCATCTCCAAGAGTAACTAAATACTTCTGACCAATCATTATCTCACATGGTCACAAAGCTACCGAGATCACAAATATCTGAATGTATTGACTCACGAAATTATGTACTCCTAGAGACCATACTAAATAGTTTTTTAATGATCATAATCTGAGAACAAATTTCACAAATGTCATATTTAATGAGGTGTTATTTAGCAGAGTTATGAGTTTTAGCAAGAACAAACAATTTAATATATAGTTCACATATCCTAGCCTATTATACCGTATTCAAGGACTACAAAAATTAGAACTACCATTATCAGTTGCTTAGTTGTTAAAATCAACTTATGCATGCAATAATATACTATGCACATTGAAATAATAATAATAAAATATGAGTTAAAATAAAATTATTCTATTACATTTCAAAAAAAAATGTTTACTTTCTCTCGTGGTTCTGACAATGCCCATATGCTCAAACACATTGAGCGAAGAGTTCGTTTCTTTATTCGTTCTTCATCATCTTCGAAACGCTAAATGAGATAATGACTAATATGTTATAATTCAACTTTGTACACACAGTACAATGAACGAGAAAGAACAAAACGTAACTAATGGAGTTATATCCTGCATTAAAAGATGCTCTCTCCTAAGTTACAAACATTTGTTATACATCTTATACATAAATTTTTATTAGAGAAACAAACATACAATCTCACACAAATTGCAAACGATGGATTTAGCCAATATGTTTATACACATATTATGATAAGGCACACTAAACAATTTTACACATGCTAGTTTCAAAATGAGAATAATTATATTCTAAAACTCCCAATCATGTGATCAAACACACAAAACGTTAACACATTCATCACATGAAAATACTGAGAAAGATTAGAGTAGGTCATATCGACACTTTAAGTTAGAAGTATTTTCCAAATTTGATAGAGAAGCCTACGTAGTGCAAACTTATCTTACCGTTACGTAAATCCATCGTCTCTAATACACATAATCTGTAAGTAACTTTGAAGTTCTTATATTTAACAAATTATTAAAAATTAGCCAATTAAAAGAATTATTAGTAATATTTAATTCTAACAATAATTTAATTGGAGATAAAAATTTATAGTCAAAAGCTATAATTTATGTTATCAAAATAAATATTTGATCTTCAGCACATAGCCAAAATAGTTATTCAAACTTGTATTTAATTAAACAATGGTTGACACAATTTTAAACTTTGACACTTAGCAACAACAAATAATTAATATATATTTGCCGGTAAAGAACTTATCTTTATTTTAGATCTGATCCAGTCCAATCATACGTGGATCTAGGCCAAACAACATCCTAACTGCCTGCACTATCTCTAATAAATATATCCACATCTCGTATTGTGCTTTTTTCTTCCAATTGTTAAATTTAGAAATATCGAAGTCTCTAGTTTCGGAATCTCTTACAGAAGATTAAGTTTTTTTTTTTCATCTTAAAGGAATAAACAGTAATTTTCAAAATCTAGAGGGCTTACTCTAAATAATTACTACTAGCATAATTTTAGTAAAAAAGGATTTTTTCTGTTAAAATTGTATAATAAACAATAAACAAAAAATTAAATCAAATAAAGCTGCACAAATATTAAATTTTGGAGTGGAACGAATCTTGATGAAGATCAATAAGTAGATCTGGGTCGGCTTGCAGATCTGCGGGTCTCAGGTCAGACCCAAACAAATCAGGTCGGGTCGGTTGCAGGTTGTATCACACAAACCAAGCCAATTTCAAACCAACACAACAAACACATAACATGAGATTCAAACACCAAACACCACTAAAACAACACACCTGATCTGAACACAGCAACCAACAAGCAATAGCTTAACTTAGGTGGGTCTGAGATCCGTAGCTAGGGAGAACACCAAACAACGCACCAACCGAATGTCTCCGCGATGGATCTGGATCTAGATATTAATATTTGATCTCATACAGAGATTGGGAGAAAATAGAAATGGAAGCAATGACAGCGGTGGGGCAGTGGCGCAGCATTGGCGGACCGAGGGCGGGCGGGCAGGGGGCCGGTGTTGCGATGTCGGCGACATTGGCTCCGGCGGCGGCTACCGGCGATTAGCGGTGATGACGACGAAATTCCGACGAACGGAGATTTCAATGACAACAACGATCTCTCTCTTTATCTCCAAATTAATATTCCTAATAACTCAAGATTGTTAGAGATTATGAGAGACAATAATAAGAGAAATTAAGGTTAGGGTTAATATCCCTACTGCTTGAGATATTATACCCTGCTTATCATGAATTGGAATATCACAAAGGCACTATTTCTAGATCAGTATATATGAGATGAAACTGGGTATAGGGTACTAAGCTTCCTGCCCAGTCAACCCGGTCCAACAATTAACAAATAACACATGAAAGCACGTGTTGTCCTATAGAACATTATACACAATATTATTCTATTATATTGAGAATATACCTATATATCCAACAATAATTAGGCGATGATCGATGTGATTTTTAGGTTTAACTCTATGTTTGTGAGATACGAAAAGGAAATAAGTGTCAAATAGGTGAAGTGGAGGTTGGTGGTTGTGATTTGTGGTAGTGGACGACAATGGTGGTTAAGGAGGTGGAGGTTGTCAAGGAGGAGGAGGTCGAGGTGCGGCAGGTGTTTGAGACGGAGATGAGTTTTCTTTGATAGGAAGAAGCAGCATCAAGAAGATGATGATACAGGATCGAGATGAAGAAGAAGATTTGGTTTATGGTTTAATTTTTAATATAGTTTAATTTAGGTTAAATTATAAAGATGTCGTGACAATACTGACTAAGCATGCGACATATAGTTGTAAAAAATCGGTTGCACAATAGGTTGTGAGTATATCATTATTGTTTAAATTTAAGAAAAGGAATATGTTCCCATATTTATTTAAATGGGTTGCCAAATATAGATAGGCGAATCTGCTGCAAAATATTAAAAAATAAAGAAAATTTGTTGCCATATGTTAAATTAGAAAAAAAAAAAAAAAAAAAAAAAAGCAAACAAACAAACAAAGATTTCAAAAACCCTAAAAAAAAAAAGAATACATTGTCAGATTTAAAAAAGGACACGTGCTGGTGGGGCATTTTAGTTTACAAGTACCTATATGTTTCACATACTTTTTTTTGATGTATATGTTTCACATACTTTACAACTATAAACCAAATTAGAATTTAAGAAAAGGAATATGTTCCCATACTAATTTAAATCGGATGCCAAATATAGAAAAGGTGAATCTGTTGCAAAATATTAAAAAATAAATATATTTTTTTGCCATATGTAAAAAAAAGATTGCAAAAACTCTAGAAAAAATAAAAAGTACATTGACGGATTTAAAAAAGGACACGTGCAGGTGGGGTATTCTAGTTTACATGTACCCTTATGTTTCAAGACGTTTATTCTAAAATAGGCCATTTTTTCAAACTAATTTTTAAAATAGATCACTTTTGAAACTAATTTTCAAAATAGACCATCGCAGTTTCCAACTGCATCATATTCCTTTTTGTTGACGTAGTTGCTAACTGTGATCTAAGTATGTGCCATTTTTAAAATAGATCACTTTTGAAACTAATTTTCAAAATAGACCATCGCAGTTTCCAACTGCGTCATATTCCTTTTTGTTGACGTAGTTGCTAACTGTGGTCTAAGTATATGCCACAATAATCCAACTCCAATACTTGTGTAAAAATAGTGTTAAGAAGAAAACTATGTTCATCTTAGACCGCAGTTGCTAACTGCGTTCTTGATTGCACTAAGCTCGCAGTTCCCAACTGCATTCCTAATTAGACCCTATGAAAGATTGAATAAGAAATGCAGTTGGGAACTGCGAGCTTAGTGCAATCAAGAACGCAGTTGCCAACTGCGTTCTTGATTGCACTAAGTTCGCAGTTTCCAACTGTATTTCTAATTTGACCCTATGAAAGATTGAATTAGAAATGCAGTTAGGAACTGCGAGCTTAGTGCAATCAAGAACGCAGTTGCTAACTGCAGTCTAAGGTGAACATAGTTTTCTCCTTAACACTATTTTGACACAAGTGTTGGAGTTGGATTATTGTGACATATACTTAGACCGCAGTTGCCAACTGCATCAACAAAAAAGAATAGGACGCAGTTGGGAACTTCGAGTGGTCTATTTTGAAAATTAGTTTCGAAAGTGATTTATTTTGGAAATTAGTTTGAAAAAGTGGCCTATTTTGGGGAAAAAAATCTATGTTTCACTTACTTTACAACCATATACTTCGTCACGACTAAATTGTAGATCACAAAGAGAAAAAAGACATTAGAGGAGAATGGAGATAGGTTTTCCAATAGTATGGATCGGTTATAATAAAATAAAATTTAAAGTGCAAGAAATGAGGTTAGAGAAATATAACCACAATGAAAACAATGATTTACAGTAGTTCAGCCTCCATTGCCAACGTTCCACTGCAAATGTTCACAATCTAAGGACCTCTTGTCTTAGGATTTTCCAAGCGACTAAGAACTTCTCTTTAACTGTCTCGAAGCAAACCCTTTTATGGTCCAATATCTTCCCCTAGAAAGTTCTACTCTCAAGTACAAAATTATATTCCTGATATATTGAATGAACACTCCAAACTTACAAAACACCAACAACAACAACAACAACAACAAAGCCTTTTTCCCAACTAGTTGGGGTCGGCTACATGAATTCTAGTTCTCCATTCAGCTCGGTTTAATGCAATATCTTCTGTAAGGTCACAAGCTATCATATCTTTTCTTACCCTTTCCATCCAAGTTAGTTTAGGTCTTCCTCTACCCCTAACTCTACCCTCAATACTTATCAAATCACTCTTTCTAACGGGGGCACTACTAGGCCTACGTATGACATGTCCAAACCACCTGAGACGATTCTCTTTTAACTAATCTTGGATTGGAGCTACCTTTAACATGTCTCGTATATGCTCGTTTCTAATTCTATCATTCCTTGTTTTACCACACATCCATTTGAGCATCCTCATCTCTGCCACACTCATTTTTTGGACATGTTGTTTTTTTATTACCCAACACTCTGCTCCATACTTCATTATTGGTCTAATAGCCGTCCTATAAAATTTTACCTTCAACTTCAAAGTTATACGTTTTTCACACAAAACACCACTGACACTTCTCCACTTAAGCCACCCTGCTTGGATCCTGTGTATAACATCTTCACAAATCTCCCTATCTCTTTGTATAATTGAGCATAAATATCAGAAACGGTCTCTCTTAGGTATCTCTTGACCATCAAGCTTCACTACTTTCTCAGTTGTGTTCCAAATATCATCAAATTTACACTCCATATACTTTATTTTTGTAACGCCCCGAATCCCAAATATACTGAATTCGAGATGTTCTACAGGATCTTTTCGCTTCCTTTAGTACAATTTTACAAGGAAATTTAAACTTTTCTCTTCACATTAGAGTTTACATCAATATTACACTTTACATTGCACCGCGGAAGTAAAATTTACATCAATGAAACAAGTATACAACAACATTGAGTAATCTTTAAGCATTTGTTCCTCTTTAATCTTTATCAAGCCATTTACCTGCATATAAGACTGTGGGTACGTCAGTTTATTCAACCGACGATCATTATACACGGTCATCCTCTCTATGCCGGAAAAAGTATAACTTAATTTTCCATATTTAGCAAACACAAACTTGTCACATTTCAAACTAAAGGGACTACCCTATTGATGTCGTGTTGTGATTGTGCACTTAGTCCTTAATGTAATTATTTATATTAGATGACACTAATGCGCACTTGTTCGGATTCTATGCATCCCATACTACATAGGTCCGAGGGCAAGCCTCTTATTCGTTCTTCATCTTTGTAGGGTTCAATCCCTCACCATGCCTTAATCTACTACTGTAACTACGGTAGGTATCTTAGATGATCTATGAGTACAAGCTCGTGTACAAAAAATTCTGGAGGGGAATCCCATGTCATGTCACGACGCATCGTGAAGACAGCCTATGGTAATTCAGCCTCACTTCATGGCACACAATCCTCTTGCAGTCACCAAACACCCCACAAGCATCACCACCGGGACGATAATTCTGGAGTAGTGCCCACGCCATGTCTTGACGCATCAAGCAGGCAGCCTGTGGATCACTCTCACACTGCCAATCCGATGGCCATCATACTCGTGTTTTTCTCCTACTTTCATCACGTCTCTACTATATACTAATCCTTAGTTTTTATTAGAATCATGAACAAAATCAAAGCTCTAGAGTTAGCCTCTCCACTAAACCGGACTTATTCATTCATTCAAACACGACCAACTTTGGTCTTTCATTTCAATTCATTTCATTTCTTTCCAATTGCTGAGGGAGACTTAGCTACTCTTTTGTTTCAATTCAAATTCACAATTTCCAACATTGAGCGTTACTAGCTCATAAGTTCACTTTTCATAATCATAATAGATTTTCTTTTTCATGTTCATAGCTTTCACATTCATTTAATTCCCACAATTCAAAATAAATGATTCACTTCATGTAAATTCATGCAAAGACAAATAGAGTTTACCAATATCGACCATAAGATTCACAATCTTTACCACAACAAAATTATAAGATTTCTGATATACCAAAAGCACTCTGGACAGTCGACTTGGAGCTCCTCCAGTCGACTTGTCCAGTCAAATACAGTTCATCAATAACGCTCGGAAGAGTCGACTGCTGCACATGGCCAGTCGGCTGTTCCGCAGTTTTCCACGTCTAAAATGTCATTCACTTAACAGTCGACTGCCATTTCAAAATCAGTCGTCTGTACTGGGTGATTCAACTATACACTATTCATGCCCAATACAGTCGACTGCTACAAGCATTCGGTCGACTGAACAGGTTAAATTTCAAATTAAGGAACCATCTTTCCTTCCGTTCTTCAATTCACATATTACATTATATTCGTGCCAACATAACATGTAATTTCTTATCTGTTTACTAACATCACAACGTGGTTTCAATTAAATGTAAATTTCACATAACTAGTGTTTCTTTTCTCAAAAGAAATGCTAAGCATGCACTTTCATTTACTCATCATTTACTTGTAGAGATGAATACTAATCTCAATTTAACACACTAGAATATCACATTAAAATACATCGTTTCATGGAACTCTGGACTGTACATACTTCATTTCAATAAGCCAGTCGACTGTTCACATTACCAGTCGACTGTAGGTGTTATTTCCAGTTCTCTAGTTATCACTTGTTCTTTTTCATCCATTCATATTTTCTAAATTATATACCGCATGGAGGATATTGATTTAGCAATTGTTATATCACTTTAGTTTGCATACACATACATAATTAAACCTTTAGTTTTAATAAGGATTCTAATTTAGAAGTCATGAGAAAACACCCGCCTCGTACCGGTCGACTTGTCCACTTGACAGTCGACTGTACAGGCCATTTTCAGTCTTTTTACAATGTCATTACTAATAGAACACATACAATTGCACATCCATATATTGATCAATCAATAGGTCATTTTTCAATTAAATGTGTACTCTTATTAATCATTTTCATGCTTCGTTCATTCAATTCAATCTAGCATGCATTCCTAATTAGAAACATGAAAAATTTACCCACCTTGTATGGAGAGAAAAACACAATTAGCAACAAAAATCCTCTGCAACACGAGTGCACCTCCTCCTAGACGCGCGCACACGAACCTCCAAGCACACACCCAAAACTGAAAACTCCCTCCTTGAATAGCCGGCCTCTCCTTCTTCTTGGTGTTGCAAGAACAAGCCCACACACACTCAATCTTTTAACTCACAAAAATACTACTAGATAATGCAATTTAGACTATAGGTTGTAGAGAATAGTGAGCACAAAATAACTATCCAGGGGGGGGGGGGGGGGTATTTATACTAAAATCAAATAGAATGGAGGGCTAGGATCAATTGGTTGGTTGTAGGATGGAGGGCTAGGATGAAAGTAGGAGTTGCAATAACTACCCACATCCAAATAACTACCACACCATGATCACCATTACAAATTTGATTTTCCCTCCAAAAAGAAGCACAACCGGCCAAGAGAAGAGTGCATTTTTCACGTGTACGTGTAGTGCACGTGCATGCCATTAGGCCTAAAAATTGTACATTAAATTTTTGTATAAAAATAAAATAGCATTTAAATTGTATTCTACATGACAAGTTGTATAAAAAAAATAGATTAATCCATGGGCTTTAGTTTTGGGCCAAAAATAATTATTTTAAAATAAAATGAATGAATTACATTTTGTGCTTTAAGAAAAAGGGCTTTTTATCTAATTAAAATAAGGCTTTTGTACAAAATAATTAAAAGCATAAATTGAAATATCTTTACTCATCTTGATGAAAATATTAACCAAAATATTGCACATGCACACTACGTGAAAAATAAATAATTTTCCATTAAATGAAAAATTAGGGTATTACAACTTTAGTTATGCTTATCCCAAAGCCTCCAACTTCTAAAGTTTCTCTCCATAATTCTAATTTAGCATTGACTCCTGCTCTAGTCTCGTCTACTAAGACGCCATCATCAGAAAAAAGCATACACCAAAGCAGCTCATCTTGTATTCCTCGCGTTAATTCACCCATAACCAAAGTAAGAGGTAAAGGGTTAAAACCGAATCTTGGTGTAAACCTACCATAATAGGAAAATCACTGGTCTCTTCTGTGGTTGTTCTAATTGTGGTCGTTGTCCCTTCATACATATCCTTAATTACCTCAATATACAGATTAGTTACTCTTTTATTATTTAACACCCACCATGTTATATTTCTAGGGGTTTTAGCATATGCTTTTTCTTGATCTATAAAAAACCATATGTAGATCTTTCTTATACTCCTTATATTTTTTCATAAGTCCTCAGTACATAAATTACTTTCATTGCTGACTTCTCAGGCATAAATCCAAACTGATTTTTAAACACTGTAGTTTCTAGTCCAAGCATCTGTTCGATCACTCTCTCCTATTAATTTAATCCCTCGGTAGTTGGAGCAACTTTATATTTCTATTTTATTTTTATATATAGGTACTAAAATACTCTTTTTCTGTTCATCGGGCATCTTCTTAATCCTCAAAATTTCATTAAATAATTTTAATAGCCAACCCACTCCTACATCCTCAAGACACTTCCAAACTTTAATGAGTATATCATCTGGTCCTAAAGCTTTTCCTATTTTCATCATTTGTAGAGCATTTCGAACCTCTGAGATCCTAATTCTACGGAAAAATATATGTTTTCGATTCTCCCTCGAGTCCTCTATATTTAAGTTGTCCACAATTTTTTTATTTAATAACTTCTCAAAGTAATTTCGCCATATTTCCTTAATTTTCTCATCTTTTACTAAGACTTTTGAATCCTCACTCTTAATATACCTAATTGTATCCAGATCTTTTGTTTTTCTATCATTTATTTAGCATGATTATAAATGTTATTTTCTCCTTCTTTTGTTCCTTCTTTTATGTATAAATCATCAAAAGATTTTTCTTTTATA
The DNA here is from genome assembly GCA_017893485.1 of Hemerocallis citrina. Classification (NCBI taxonomy): domain Eukaryota; kingdom Viridiplantae; phylum Streptophyta; class Magnoliopsida; order Asparagales; family Asphodelaceae; genus Hemerocallis; species Hemerocallis citrina. The sequence continues at coordinate 32,225,037 of CM030365.1, read as the reverse complement.
TCTCTTACCGCTTTCTTAGCTTATTTTCTAACGGTCTTATATCTCTTCAAATCTTATTCATTTCTACTATTTTGCCATATTTTGAAGGTTGATCTTTTTTCTCTCACAATATTTTAAACTTTTTCCCACAGTGTTTCTTTATTTAGCAACCCTCTACCCTTAGATTCTCCAAGTAACTTCTTTGAAATTTCTCTTATGTACGTAGGCATTTTAGTCCACATCATATTTGTCTTCCCTTCCCAATTTCATGATGCTCCTTTAAGGACTTTATCTCTAAAATTTCTAGTTTTTCTTCATTCAGGTTCCACCACCTAATTCTTGGGTTTCTAGTCTTTTTTCTTGCATATATGTATTTTCCAATCTTAACATCCAATACCATTAATCTTTATTGTGAGGTTAAATACTCTCCCGTTATAACTTTACAATTTTTACATGTCAAGCGATCCACCTTTCTAGTGATAAAAAAATCAACCTGACTCTTATTTGCCCCACTTTTAAAGGTTATCAAATGTTCCTCCCTCTTCCTAAAATAAGTATTGCTAGTATAAGATCATACGCACCCGTAAAATCTAATAGAGTCTCTCCACCATTGTTCTTATTTCTAAATCTATGTCCTTCACGTACCATCTCATATTTCATGTTATCTTCTCCTATATGTCCATTCAAATCTCCTCCTATAGATAGTTTCTCACCTAAGGATGCTCCTTGAATTATCTCATCCATATCTTTCCAATTTTTTTATAGCTTGTACATCTAATCCTACTTGGAGTGCATAAGAACTAATGATATTAATTATGTTTTTCCCTAATACAATTTTAATTTGTATTATTCTATCCCCTTTCCTATTAACATCTACTACATTTTTTGAATTTCTTATCTACTAATATTCCTACTACATTTCTATTTCTAATTTTACCGGTATAATATAATTTAAAACCATCTATCTCTTTAGCTTTTTCCCCTACCTACTTTATTTCTTGTAAACAAGCTATATAATATTCCTTCTAATCATGGTATCTACTAGTTCTATGTATTTTCCTGTCAATATTCCTATATTTCAAGTCGCTAACCTAAGTCTATTTTTCTGAACTAGCTTCTTTACCTGCACACGTCCAGATTGGTACAGGAACCCTTGTCCATTTTTCACTGCATCCGGGCGCCGGTGAGACGCCCTTTGCACATTTTTCGAACCAGACGGAGGCATGCACAATGCATAGCTTTCAAGAAATGCTGTAGCATATGCGCGTATATTATTAGGATTCATGTTTATAAGATTTGACAAAATTTTTTGCTGGAAGTCAACTGCTTAATGCAACCCTTCATCTTACCTGGTTTGTGGCCAGATTCCTGGCTTGTAACAGGCAACGACGGAGTTACTCCGAGCTTACAAAGTAAAGGAAAATTAAAATGAATGCTCTAGAGAATGTCTCTTCAAAGTTAAAAAAAGCTGTTCATTTTCTCAAAGTTAATGAAAGTTTTTGTTGGAGGAAAACAAAAAAATTATGGGGTATTTACAGAATAGGAATATTATATCCACTCAAGGGATCTTTCTAGGGTCTATTTGGGTTATACAAGAAGGGTCCAGATGAGACCAAAAAATGAGAAAACACTGCGAAAAAGATTCGAGTAGAGAGTAATTATACATATAAGAAATAAAATAATATATTTTCAAAATAAATATTTTTTTAAAATTAAAGAGCGACTTTACATAATAATCTTATAAAAAATAACATATAAAAATATGACTTAACTTGTCACGATCTTCATCATAAGCTTGATATGTTGACTTTTGAGTTGAACGATCTTCTTAAACATGTAGACTTTATATATTATTTATGAATCTTTCCATGAATCCATCAAATCTCTAATATGATATAACTTCATGTATAATCTAATTATTATTTTTTGGAAGACTATAAACTCTATGTTAACAAAATTCACATACTCATATAGTATGTTAGTCTTTTATTTCTAAGTGTTTAGATATCAAAATGCAATAGTGTTGTCAACCATCTCCTGCTTTTTATGTTTAACAACACATCGACCAATTATCCTTACTTTACTACTTGTCGCCACTTAGCACAATCAGAAAAGGGGTAGAGTTTAGTAAGTGTCAAGTAAAAGTTTTTTTTTTGATGTAAGCGGATAGAGTCAAAAGACTCCAGCCAGATCAAAAATATATTGAAAAAACGATAATAACTGTACAAGACTGGAGTGATGGGTTTTACAAGAAGTAAAACTAGGAGAGCGAACAGATAGCGCTAGTAACGAACTAGTAATTACAAACAGAAAGAAGGAAACTGAAAAAATGCTCTAGAACTAATAACAAAAATAATAGAAAAGACGATGAAGAGGCCGTTGGAGGAGCATTCGAATCATCAAGCGACGCGCTGGAGCTTCCCGAAAATGGAGGAGGAAGGGACACCTCGAGGACAGGCTGCGATCAGCCCCCCTGACTCCAGTTGCAGCGTGACCAAGGGATGAACGAAAGCCCGCCGAATGCGAACCACACCCCTGAGAAGCAACGGAGGTGAAAGGCGAGACAGCACAACCGCTCAACATTCAGGGAACCGCTGAAATATAAGGTCCAACCAATACCCCAACAAGAGCACGGAGAAGCACAAACAATAGTCCAGGCTAAACAGCGAACAGAAAGGAAGGTAAATAACAAGCCGCTAGAATTATAAACACAGCTGCTAGTAGAGGCCAAAACAGAGTAAATCAAGGCCAGAAAAAGGGCAAACTCAGAAATACAGAAATGAAAAACCACCCACTTAAAGAACCACAACACATAATAGCAGACTAAAGGAAGGGCAAAGCCCTACTCCATAGAAAACAGTCTAAAATATAACAGTCCATCGAGCTCCAGAGTTACAGGAATACAAGTCCAGGAGTTAGAACGCTACAAGAACTTAACATGCGCTCACCCACCTAACTTGATATTACCGATAAAGCATCCAAAATAATAGAACTAAGCAGTTCCAGCGTGGGAGAAGGAGCCGATTGTAGAGCACCCTCAGCCACCAGGGGCAAGACTAGGATCCCCTGCCAAAAACAGAGCATAAAAGCCAAAACGATTGAGCCTGCGACTCAACAACCAAACACTAGGGTCGATAGACTGCAGACACCACCAAAAGGCACAGAGGCCAAAGCTTCAGTCCTGAAATGCAACACTTAAGATCAGTGAGGTCGAGAGAACAGGGGGAAGAGCAATTATATTAGATGACAGAGCAGAGAAATAAAAAGCATAAACAACATAAGATAAGCAGAGAGAGTGAGCAATCTGTCAGCCTAAGACTAAAAAAAAAGAGAAGAAATTTAATCCCGCCTTAATCAAATGGCGTTAAGTCGGTTAAGGACCAACCGAGATTCCTCTAAACGGTAATCAAAATAGCATTGACGTTTATCCTCTTTAATATGCGATGTCCAAAATTTGTAAAGATATATTAGGTCTTCAATAAGGGAGGAAATAGTGGTAGATTTGAGAGAGAATACCCTACGGTTCCTCTCCCTCCAGACAATCCATATAATAATATGAACTGATAGATTCCATCCCTTTTTATATTTAGGGAGTTCGGAGTGGGAGTACCAGCAAGCAATAAGAACAGCTGGAATTGCTGGGTTTCCCCAAGCAAGAGCCACTATTTTCCAAAGTGGTTGAATGATCGGGCAACCAACGAGAAGGTGATTAATATCTTCAGGGGCTACTAAGCAGAAGGGGCAGAGTTGTCCCCACGCTAAGTTTCTTTTGTTGAGCACCTGAACGGTGAGGAGCTTGTTGTGTGTAGCTAACCACGAGTTGATTTTAACTTTGAGTGGAGCACAGGACTTCCAGATGAAATTAGCAGCGGGGGATACGATGCCGCGGAAATTGAGGAAATTATAGAAGGATTTAACCGTGAAGGAACCAGAGGCATTCCATCGCCAAGAAATGTCTTCCGAATGGTGCCACTCAAAAAGATCGAGAGAAGCTATAAGCTGATGAAGGTCGGATATAAGGGGAGGGGGTAACTGAATAACGAAAGGGATACTCCAAGACCTGTTAGAATCGATCCAAGTGATAGATTCACCTACCGAGGCTTCTGGAAATGCAGCGAGGCTGAAAAGAGAGGGATAGGCCGAGGCAATGGCGATGTTGCCAAACCTAGAGATCGGTCCAGAATTTGGCCCTCGATCCATCAGCACACAGCCTATAGATGCTCAACTGGAAGGCCGGGGAAGCTTTCCAGACACCTTTCCAAAAAGGAGAGGCCAAACGATGGGTAGGGGAGTTGAAACGCCACCAAGGAGTGGAATCGAAGTAAAACTCTGTGATACATTGAACCTAAGATAAATGCGGAGATGAGTGGAATCTCCACAGCCATTTACTTAAAAGGGCAATATTATGATCACGAAGGTTTAATACTCCCAGTCCACCGTTCTCTTTGGAAGAACAGACGGTGTTCCAATTACACAGGTGTGAACCCTATTTATACTGTGCTTTACCAGTCCAAAAGAAGTTGCACCGAATTTGATCGATCCTCTTGATAACCCAGGAAGGGAGGTAGTAAAAGGACATCATATAGAGGGGCATCGCAGAGAGAACTGAGTTGAGAAGAATTAATCTTCCACCTCGGGAGAGAATCTTACCAGTCCAGACATTAAGTCTGGATTCAATTTTGTCAATGATAGGGAGCCAGTCAGATCTGAGGAGCTGGCCCCATCTCAGGGGAATGCCAAGGTAAGAGATGGGGAAGGTGGCGATAGGGCAATTAAAAAATTGGGAAACCTTGACGTGACGAGAGTCGTCACCGCCGAGCCAGAACACAGAGGATTTGTTGAAATTGATGGCAAGGCCAGAAGCCTGTTCAAAACAGTAAAGTAACAGTTTAAGGTTGCGCAAAGAAGCTTGATCAGGTTTGGAGAAAATAATGGTATCATCTGCATATTGCAAGTTAAGGATACCGTCGAAATGGCGGGAACGACCTAAGCCCTCGATGACATGCTCTTCGCGAGCATTGCGGAGCAGTCTACTGAAGACATCCGCAATCAGAGAGAATAGTAGGGATGATAGAGGGTCTCCTTGACGTAAACCACGTTTAATCTTGAATTTATGGCCCTCCGAGCCGTTGAGGAGAATAGAAGAGGTACCCGCGAAGAGGCTGGATTTGATCCGTCCGATCCATTTCGGGCTAAAGCCACGGTGGATCAAGATGTCGAGGAGAAAGTCCCAGTGAACGTTGTCATACGCTTTTTGGAAGTCAAGCTTAAGAAGGATACCTTCTATCCTACGGTGGTGACAAAGCGAGATGATTTCTTGCGCAGCAGCCACGCTGTCAAGGATGAAACGATCCTTGATGAAACCCGATTGGGCAGTGTCAATAAGGGGAGGGATAATGGTACTGAGTCTAGTGGCAAGAACTTTCATAATTATTTTGAACGAGGTATTTATAAGACTAATAGGTCTAAAATCCGTGACGGTATTGGCACCCTGCCGCTTACGGATTAGAACAATGTGGGCATAATTGATGCGATCAAAGGAGAGAGATCCACAGTGCAAATCTTGGAAGAGGTCGAGAAGATCATTCCGAAGCCAAGGCCAGAATTTTTGATAGAAAAAAGCCGGGAAGCCATCCGGCCCAGGAGCTGAATCGCTTTTTAAAGCGAAGACAGCAGACTTGATTTCCTCCAAAGAGAAAGGGGCCTCGAGGGAGGATAAGTCAGTGGAGGGTGGACCATATAGCTGCTGCCAATCAAGAGATACCAAACGAGGCTTAGAGGAACCAATGAGGTTTTTGTAGAATGAGTGAAAGGCTCGGTGGATATCCGGGTCAGAGGTTAATTCTGCACCCTGATCTTGAATAATAGAGATATGGTTGCAACGCCTGCGATGCGAAGCAAAATGGTGGAAGAAAGCAGTGTTGCCATCACCCTCTTTCAGCCATTGAATTCTAGCTCTTTGAGCCCATTTAGAGTGATCCTGGAGAAGGATATTGGCATATTCGCGCTTACAGGCAAGGCGCTCCTGAAGAGCCAGAGATGAAAGGGGAGCTTGCTCTTCCATCAGGTCTAAAGCCTGGATGGAGCCGAGCAAAACCTCTTTGAGGAAATTGGTGTTGGATTGCCGTTCGCGGCGCCAAATCTTACAGCCATATTTGATGGCATGAAGTTTAAGGAGCAGGTTGCCCAGTCCGTGCGAGCCAGTAATGGAAGCGAGACACTCCTCGACTAGTTTAATAAATAATTGATCCTGGATCCAAAATTTTTCAAAACGGAATTGGAGGTGAACAGGAAAATAGAAGTCGGAGAACAGAGCGATGGGCGCATGATCCGAGGAAGGATTGGGGAGGGCTTTCGCATAGGAATTGTGAAACTGCGAGAACCAAGAGTGCGATACCAGAAAACGGTCTAACTTGGCGAGAGAAGGTAAGAGTCGCTGATTCGACCAGGTAAAAGCCCTACCATTGATAGGGATATCGGATAACTGGAGTTCCCTGATGCAATTGTTGAAAATGCAAGATTGGGAGTCAGAGGAAACAGTGGAAGCAGAGGAAGATCTTTCTGAAGAAAAGCGGGTGACATTGAAGTCTCCACAGAAGACTCCAAGACCCTGCACAAATTGGTGCAGGGAGCGGAATTCTTCCCAGAAAAGGGGCTGCCGGTTAGAAGTCGAAGGACCGTAAACCGAAATAACCGTAAGATCACAATTGAGCACCTGCCAATGCAACTGCACGATCAGGAAGAAGTTAGGACGATGGACCCCTATTAAAGAGAACACAGATTCTCTGTAACCGAGAAGAATCCCACCTCTAGAGCCTGAGGCGTCTAGCGAGATCCATTATGAGATGGAGGAACCGCCTAAAGAGCGGTAAAGACGAGAGGACGGGGATTCAATCTTGGATTCTTGGATTGAGATAATATCACAGTGAGAGGATGCGATAAGGTCAAAAATAGACCTTTGTTTAGCGGGGCAATTGAGACCCCGGATATTCCAGGAGATACTAATCATGACGACGATAATGCTCCTTGACTCGGGATCGTTCTAACATTCTAATGCAGGAGATAGGGGTGGAAGAATCACCCATAAGGGAAAAGCCAAGGGATTGGGAGATAGAGACCATCTCGGAGTCCGATAGCACATCGAATTGCGGAAGATAAAGAGAGCCTAAAGGGGGATGAGTTGAGCAAGGGGTGGAAGGGGGAATAGTAATCGGGGTAGTCGCGCGTTTAGCCTTAAGACGGGCACTAGATCGAATCAATCGATAGGGTACACCTGCAGAAGAAGGAGAATGAGAGATGCTAGGCCGAAGAGGCTCAGTGATGGGGGAAAGCATTGAGCCTTCCGATACCATCAATGAACCTAAATAAGAGCCTTGAATAGAACGGATAGGAGTCGAACAACACTTAGTAATAGAATGTTGAAAGTTCGCATCAGAATTAACTACGTAAGGCTGATCCTTACTAACGTCAATGCTGGACACCGTATTGAACGAATGACACTCGATGAGAGAAAGAGGGAGAGAAGAGATAGAAATTAAATTTTTAGCCAGACCGTTAGGAAAAATTTTAAAGGTAGGAAACAAAATTTCCAATACATAAGAGTAGCTGCTAAACACCAAAGTAAACTGAAATGGAATATAGAAATTAAAAGAAGAAGAATAGAAATGAACCTGTTTGGAGGACTGCGCAGTTTCCAGAACTGCAACTTCTTCGCCAAGGAGATCATCCTTATCAGTCCAGTCTAGCCCTTTAGCGGTGGACGGGGCCTTGGTGGACGGAGATACTGAATCAGAGCGGGATGCTTTGATGGTAGGGAAATGCGCTGTGCGCTGGAATTGATCCCAGTCTGAAGCGAATGAGGGATTGACCTCCCAAGTTGGCCAATTATCAGATTTGGGAGGAGGAGGGGAAGAAATCTGAGCCCCTGACTCCGGAGGAGGCACTGGAGTAGTCAGAAGAGAGGAGGAAGAGGGAGAGACCTTCGAGGGGGGTAAGGAAGGGCGATCAGGGTTGATCCACACCAAGTTGGGAGATTTCACAGGAGAGACCTTGGGGGGAACAGCTGAGCCGACAGGCTTGCGAGGGAGAACAGGAGCTTTCTGCGCTACGGAGGGAGGATGAGATATCCCTAAAGTAGTAGTTGACAGTGGCCCTGAGGAGGAGCCCGGATGAAATACGGGAGGGGGGGGGATGAATCACGAAACCTGGCTTCTTTGGACCCTGGGGAGGGGAATGCTCATGGTATTGGACGGAAACATTAAAAGAGGAAATACCATCGAATAGACGGAAAGCTTCAATCCGCTCTTTGGGGGCAGGGCAACGGAAGAAAGCTTCAACTTGGATACTACCCGAAGCTAATTGAGCACAAGAAACTAGGCTAATAATTTCCCCAATACATTTAGTAAAGGCAGCTACCAACCTCAAAGAGTCGCAGAACGGTGGAAGACCAACCAAAGAGACCTTGGAGGGAGAGTGATCGAGGATTTTGGTGGAGGAAGTGTTGGAAACCCATTTGCGAATAGACATGGAGATCGACCCAATAGAAAGCGACTGATTAGCGCAGAGATCATCAAGAACCTTCGAGGATGGACACTGAATGACCGCATCGCCATTGGTGCAAGAGTAGAGAACCCAGTCCCATTCTTTCAGATTACATAAATTACACAGGAAAGCGTTGAGAGTGTAAAAAGGGATGGAGCCTCCGAGAAAAGAGATTGCACCAAAATTACTATAAATCTTGAGGCGATCGGAAAGTTCAGTGTTGGGTAAAAAAACTTGTGTAACCTGAGGTTTGGCAAGAACGGATGGGGGGGCCTTCAGCTTCAGGGGCGCCTTTGCCTCAGGAGGAGGAAGACGGGAGGTAGAGGCAGGAGTAGGAAGAAGAGGCGAACGAGAGGAGACTTTCTGTTTCTTAGGTTTAGATGGGGGAAGCTCAGCTAATTTCTTTTGCAAAGCAGGAAAGTCTAGAGCGTCCAACACCGAAACTGTAATCGGAACACCCACCGATAGACCTAAGAGCTTTTGTAGAGAGAAGCATCGCTGTCGGGAGTGGCCCTCTTTGAGGCAAAATAAGCATTTCATTTTAGCAGAGCAAGAAGCTTTCAGATGACCAGGAAGAAGACACCGGTAGCAGTACGAAGAGGAGCGAGAAGAGAAATTTTGAGAGGGATAGGGAGATGAACTGGTGGAGTGTGGAAGAAGGCGGGAGTGATGATAGCGAGAAGAGTCTGGAAGGGTAGTACGATGCCCTATATTAGGCTTAAGGCCAGAGAAACAGTCCCCGAGAGTGAAGTGGGGGATAAAGCTTTGTAAAGCTTAATTTTTTTTTAACAACTTCGACCCATGACCGGTCCATGGGCCCAAAACAAAAGCCCACAATTGAGGCAATGTCAAAAGACAAACACAAATGGAGCAAACTCCGTGAAGGAGAAGCTGAGAAAAAAAGCCGGGGGATAGAAGAATATAGAAAGAGGGGCTAGAACGAGGAGGAAGTGAAAAGAGATTTAGAGGGGGAGGGGAGAAGACGAAAGTTGAATCCGCAGCAAAAATCACAAACATAAACCACTAGTACGCAGCTAAGGGAACACTACGTTCAGATCAGCTAACTGAATTACATATAACATCAAGCAGATACTAAAGACAAGATGAGAAAAAGTAAACAGATTAGAATTAATGCAATCGGGATGATGGAGACTTACAGTGGTTGGTGATAGAAATAACGAAAGGGCACCTGACAGAGACAACAACACCTGTGGGGAGGCAGCAAGCAGCACTGGGTGAAGAGAACAAGGGCAGCTGAGCACCGGAGAGCTACGGGATGAGTGATGGACCGCCGAAGAGAGAGGGGTCACTGAGCAGGGAGCGCCGACAGCAGGAGAGAGACGGCGGGAGAAGGGACTCTTACTGCGGGAGGAAAAGCCAATCAAAAGAGCCGAAGTGCGGACAGGAGACGGAGGAGGAGCCAGGCCTCGCCGGGGAGCGGAAGGAGGAGATCAAGTGGGGAAGAAGGGGGGCGAAAGGGACAGAGAGAACCAACTGGGGAGAGATGAAAAGGGTTTGAAGAGCGAACGAAGCGCACCAACTTTAGTGAAGGAGTCGGGGGGGGATCGGACGCCGGAACGGCAGATCTGGGAGGGAGAGAATGGGGGATAGGGAAGAGAAAAAATCGCCTTTTTGAGTATATCTTTTGTCAAGTAAAAGTTATTATGTGAATACTTACATATATAATAAAGTATTTTTTCCCATAAGCATAATTATACATAAACGCAATAATTTATCTGCACAAATAAAAAGAAGCATCAAAATCCAAACTAAAAGAAAAAATTAACATCTAATAAATCCCATTGAAGTAAAAATACAAAGTAACATAAATTAACATATAAATATATCTGTTAATGTGATCAACACATGTAAGTAAGTAACCTTCCTTGGGCCCGTCAGATCTCCATTAATTGCTTCCATCTTTAGAAGTTCTGAGAGTTCCACCCTTCTCTCTCGTCTAGGGCTTCGTCGTTTTGGAAGGGTGTGTGGAGAGTTGTTCTCCCCTTCCGTTGTAGTATTTACCACGTTTGCGAGGATGGGTCCAAGATCCAGTTCTGGAAAGACCTTTGGCTTGGCAATCTGAGGCTGGCCTCCGCTTATCCAGCTCTTTTCAATCTTGCTCTCAATCGGGATGCCAAGGTGTCCGACTATCTTTCGGTTCATCATAACATCAGAGTTTGGCTCATCCCGTTCTCGTGCGAGCTCTCTCTTGATCTCCAGTCGGATTACCTGCAACTTGTTGCGCTATTACACAGCTAAAACTGGCATTTGAAGGAAGATTTCTGTTGGCGATGGACCAACTCTAGCTCCTTCACAGTTAAATCTTTTTATAACTTTATCAACCATGGGGGTGTGGTCTCTCCTTTTGCTAAAAACATTTGGAGTAGCTGTGATCCGCTTAAGGCAAAGATTCTGTCTTGACTGGCAATCAACAATAAGCTTCTAACGGTTGACATTCATATTAGGAGGGATCTTGCTTTAGGTCAATTATGTTCGTTGTGCTTTCATTGTCACGAGGACATTGATCATTTGTTCCTCCATTGTGATTTCATCAAACCGCTTTGGCAGATTTGTTGTCTGGCCTGGCAAGTCCAAACACCTTTTCACTCTCTCCTTCGTTGGTGGATGTGTCAGTTTGTGTGTAAGAAGTACTGCAGGTCCTGGTTTCTTTCTATTACGGCTGTCATTTGGGTTATCTGGAAAGAAATAAATAATCGTATTTTTAATAACATGGTTAAGCCTATTGACTCCTTGGTTGACGAGTTCATATTTTTCTCTAAGCATTGGTCTTCCGCAATTCCTCCTCACAAACTAGCCCGGCTCAACCTTGATAGGCTAGACGATGCAGCTGTTTTTTTACGCTCTACATTTATTACTACTACTATTCTTAATATCAACTTGTCTTAATTTCTTTTCTATTTGCTTCTTCTACAGGGTTAGGTGTGCAGGACCGTTTCTTGCTATTACTGCTGTTTTTTGAGTAAGCAACCCTTTGTGCTTTTGGTGGCCGTCCCTTAGGGAGCCCTCCTTTGTTGGTATGCTGTCTTTTTTGTGTTCTTTTTTGCTCTGTGGGGAGTTTGTTCATTGGTGTACTCCTCTTTTCACTTTGTTTCCGGTCGGGACTGTTGGTTTTTGGGGTCCCTGATGGGGTTTAGCCCAGTCTGGGCAGTGTATTTTGGTGGTTCTCAATGATGATATTGGCTACTTGCTGCTTGTTCTTTGTTCTCTGTGTTCTTCTCTCGTTTTGTTTTGTGGTTTCTTCTTTGTTATGGTTGTGGCTGGTTGGGGTGGGTTTTGCCCTGTGCTGTTGCATGGGTGTGGCTCTGTTGCCATGGCTTTTCTTTTGTGGCTCTCGACTTGTTTACTGCGTTGCAGCATGTGAGGAGGCGTGAGCCTCTTGTGGGTGGTGGCTGTGGTGCGGTGAGGAGGCAGATTTGGTGTTAGCACCATGTTTGTCTGGTGTTTTTCTGGTTCTGTGTTTGGGGTTAAGCCTACCGTGGTGTACGCTTTTTGTTACGGTTGGGCATTCATCGATGTTGTTTGTTGTGAAGGCTTCGATCATCACTTGGTTGGTGTTCCCTTTCTTGTTGCTGTTCGTGGGTTACACCGTTCGTTCTCTTTTGGAGTGTCGAGCGGGGACATCGCTCAGTTTCCACCGGCAGGCTTTCCTGGGTTGCGGCTGTTGTGGGCGGAGGGAGTGTTTCATTGGTTTCTTCCTCTGAGCCTATCGGTGTTCCGGGTCTCCTTGCTACGCTTCTGGTGGCATCGTCTGTGTTGTCTGTCTTGGGACTTGCTGGCCCTTTGGCTTTTTGTTGATTATCTTCGGCTTTTTTGTTGTGGTTATCTCTCGGTTGTATTTTGGTTTTTCTTTGTTTTACTTCTTGTAAAATTGATCCGTTGTATGCTACTATTTATTTAGTTTTTTAAAATTTTTCGGGCTTGAACCGTAAGGCTTTATCTATCGTATAAAAAAAAATGTGATCAACACATGAATCAACTTTCTCTAAAAAGAAGAAGAAGACATGAATCAACTTTGTACGAAAAAATACAGAAAACACATGAATCAACAAATGCATGAAATTTTGTTGATAATTATGAAATAATAAGAAAGGAAAAATTAGGGTTAGGATTTAATATCCATACTACTTGAGATATTATATCATGATTATCAGAATTGGAACAATCTCAGGTACTATCAAAAGACCAGTATATACGGGATAAGACTATGTTTTGGGTACTAGGCTCTTGGCTCACTCAACCCGGTCAATAACTTACAGATAACATGTACAACTGATGTATTACCCCATACAATATTATACACAATAATATTATATACATATTGAGAATATATATATATATCCAATAATCTCATCATATATTCTCAATATATCAATCACTACCTGGTTATCTCATCAGTTTCACATGCTGTGGACTGGATCACAACAATTTCAAATAAATATTGAACCACAAGAGAATATAGTTCATAAAGACTAAATCTGTTATAACATGCATAGTTTAAATAAGACTAAATCAAAATAATCAAATCGTTCCAAGACATATCTAAACAGGATAGTTCACAAAGACTAAACAAACTAACATAAATGTCGGTCTCAAATCAACCAAAACAATTAAACTTCAAAATAAACAAAGAGTTTTAAGTTCAATCAATGCATAGAGTCTTAAACTCAAATAGAAGTTCCTTCAAGCAAGTGACAATTGACAAACTATCATTGCAAGTTTCTTTATGTCTAATCCTGTAACACTCGACAGGAATATTCCACCTACCGTGGCACGTGCAATGCACATGCATGAAATTATGAAATTTTGATTTGTATCGTTCACTTTATCACTTATTTATTTACTTATATTTCATTCTATTAATTTTATTTTAAATGAAATATTATATTGGGCTATGATTATTTTAGAGTTTATGAATTAAAATAAAAGAATAATTTTTTTTTATTTGGTTGAGCCCAACTCAAGTGGGAAGCCCATACTTGGCCAGCTACCATAGTGGAGAGATGGGAGGTTTTTGAATTTAATTTAGTGTTTTGAAAGATTTTGAATAAGGGAGAATTTTAGGGGAAGGTTATGAAAATTAATACATTGTTGTAATTAATTCATGATTTGAAAACCTCCACCCCACCCCCACCATCTTTGGCCAGCCAAGAACAAAAGAGAAAGAGAGAGGGAGGACTTTCTTCTTGGTGAAATTGTAGTGATCTTCTTTGGAGCTTTGGTGGTGAGTTACTTGGAGGCCCTACAAATCAAGATGGGTGTTCCTCTCATTTGTTGTTTTGTTTTGTTTTGTTAATCAAAGATAGAAGGCATGCTAGGTTTGTATGAATACATATCCTAACCAAATGAGTATCATGAATAAATCCATAATGATTGTTGTTCGGTATATTTGATTGATGAGGTGAATGATTTTGAAACTAGAACTTGAATTGTGAAGTGATAGATTATGCATAAACGACTATATCATAGTAATAGCATAAATCATACAAAAGAACTTTTATTTTCGATCGGGAAATCATGCTTAATAATTATCTATTTGAGTAATGCATATGAATTATTATGCGGAGAATTCACAAGTGATATAAGGGCAAAGATATTGATTTTTGGTGATTTAAATCTCAGCTCATAAAGTTCTTTTATTTACTGTATTGTTCTGAATCTAATTACAGCAAAATTTAGATTTTTATTTGGTAACCCAAAAAATCCTTAACGGGTCTGCCACATGCTAACGGGTCTGCTGTTGTATATGCGGGTCCGTGTATATGAATAATTTGGATAGATTTATCAATTAGGTGACGTTTTATTATGCATATATTCTTTTTCATGTGAGAGGTTTATAGCATGCGAATGTACTCAACTTGATGTGTAAATCTTGTAGTTTAACCATAGAATTGTGCATTTGTTATTGGACATCGACATGAAAATCTAGGGATCATTATGTGCATGAAAATACAAGCCTTGAGTGATATAATCTAAGTTTTAATAGAGATTATTTTTCTATTTTTACTAAAGTGATAATCCAAGAAAATCATGATTAAGTTTTAGAATTTTAGAAACCCAATATTAACGGGTCTGGAAGTAGCAAGCCAGGTCTGAGTGTTTTACACCAGGTCTAAATAAATAAAACAATTTTAATAAATAAAAATTAATTTTTAATACCGAATTATGACGTGGCGCGATCTGGACCCTTCATTGTTGCCGAGCGCGATTTTCTGGGGGATCGGACGATCTGAGTGGGTCGGCTAGTATTTTCTCCATGTGTGGAGGTCGGTACCTCGGCACCTCGGCTCGGCTCTTCGGCAGCTCGGCTCGGAGCGCTGGAATCTGCCGAGCTACGTGGCATGATCCTGAGCGTCCATCACGGCGCGAATCACGAGGACGGGGTTCAGATCACGAGAAAACGTTATCTTGTCATTTTGTGGGCGTGGCGCGATCTGAGCCGTCCATCAAGTTTTGACACGAATTTTGGAGCGATCGGGACGTGATTCCGGTTCGGCAGAATTTTTCTCCATATGTGGAGGTCGGTACCTCTGCACCTCGGCTCGGCTCCTCGACGCTCGCCTCGGAGCGCTGGGATCTGCCGAGCTACGTGGCACGATCCTGAGCGTCCATCACGGCTCGAATCACGAGGACGGGGTTCAGATCACGAGAAAACATTATCTTGTCATTTTGTGGGTGTGTTGCGATCTGAGCCGTCCATCAAGTTTTGACACGGATTTTGGAACGATCCGACAGTGATTCTGGCTCGGTAGAATTTTTCTCCATATGTGCAGGTCGGTACCTCGGCACCTCGGCTCAGTAGAACGGCGGTTCGGTGGCTCGTCGAGGTGCTGGTTGCCGAGTGATGGAGTTAAGCATTTTGACGAGTTCTTGTTTTGAAACGGCGCACCTCTCTGACCCAGTGGCTCGGTTGCTTGGCCAAGCTGTTCGGTAGCTCGGCTATGGACCCCGGTGGCCGGTAGCTCGGAAGGAGCTACGTGGCACGATCTAGAGCGTTCATCTCGGCGCGAATCACGAGGACGGGGTTCAGATCACGAGAAAACGTTATCTTGTCGTTTTGTGGGCGTGTCGCGATCTGAGCCGTCCATCAAGTTTTGACACGGATTTTGGAACGATCCGACGGTGATTCTTGCTCGGCAGAATTTTTCTCCATATGTGCAGGTCGGTACCTCGGCACCTCGGCTCAGTAGAACGGCGGTTCGGTGGCTCGTCGAGGTGCTGGTTGCCGAGTGATGGAGTTAAGCATTTTGACGAGTTCTTGTTTTGAAACGGCGCACCTCTCTGACCCAGTGGCTCGGTTGCTTGGCCAAGCTGTTCGGTAGCTCGGCTATGGACCCCGGTGGCCGGTAGCTCGGAAGGAGCTACGTGGCACGATCTAGAGCATTCATCTCGGTGCGAATCACGAGGACGGGGTTCAGATCACGAGAAAACGTTATCTTGTCGTTTTGTGGGCATGTCCCGATCTGAGCCGTCCATCAAGTTTTGACACGGATTTTGGAACGATCTGACGGTGATTCTTGCTCGGCAGAATTTTTCTCCATATGTGCAGGTCGGTACCTCGGCACCTCGGCTCGGTAGAACGGCAGTTTGGTGGCACGTCGAGGTGCTGGTTGCCGAGTGATGGAGTTAAGCGTTTTGACGGGTTCTTGTTTTAAATCGTCGCAACTTCTCCGTTTTGTCGTTTTGCCTTCCTATAGTGGGCCCTTAAACGCCTAGGGAGCCCAAACGTCGCTCCCTTGGCTATTAGTCCCCACTCTCCTCACCCCCTAGCTCATTTCTCTCTTTCACTTTGAATTTTTACTTTTACTCTCTGTTTCGCTCTGCTAGCGGTGGTTTGTGCTCCAAGGTGGTGGTGCTAGCTGTCGCGTGGGCCAGGCGATTTCCGGCGAAGAAATTCCGATCGTGCACGTCACTTCCAAGTTTACGTCACATCAAGGTCAGTGTTTTTGCCTTAGGTATTTTTTAGAGATGTCAAGGGTAAACTCAGGAAGTGAGGCGTCATCCTCTGGAGATAGTGGCGCCGAGGAGAGAATTCAAATAGCGAGTCGGAGAAAGGGGAAGAAAGTGGTAGGGTCGTCCACAGTTGAGGAGATCGTAGAGCCAGAAAGGCGAGCCCCCGAGTCGGGTCAGTATCCTGGTGTGCTGTCCGGACACACCGACATTAGGCAGTACGAGGGTGATCTTCTGAAGAAGGCGATCGTTGGCCGGTCGGCAGTTATGAGGAGAACGCCGCGAGGGAGGTCACCGAGGTGGACGAGCTTGCTTCGGTGTTATCCGAGAGGGATCTCCTCCGGATCAGAAAGGGGTTCGCCATCCCTCCGGAGTACAGTCTGATCCTCCCCGGCCCTGGAATGCGGACAAACACCGTGCTGTCGCCGGACACGTGCGTGTTCGACTTTGACTCTTTGTGCGCCGGCTTGCGCTTCCCTCTGCATCCCTTCGTGTTGAAGGTTCTCCACTGGTATTGTCTGGTGCTGGTGTAATTTATGCCGAACTCCTGGCGCCACGTGCTCGCCTTTTTGCTGCAGTGTCGCATCGCCGAGGTCGAGCCAGACATGGTAATCCTCCGGAGTCTGTACTGGATCAACCGGATGACGAAGGCCGAGCCTTGCTACTACTTGTCACCCCAGAGAGGCGCTAAGCTCATTGAGAACCCGGACTCGATAAAAGGTTGGAAGGAGAAGTTTTTTCTGTTGAAGGGGCCCTCGAGGCTGGACTTCCCAACTCGGTTGAAGGAAGAGGTGCCGAAGTTCTCAAGGGTCGACCCAGTGCTGAGTCCGGACGAGGAGAAGGTGGCGGCGAAGCTCATTGCTCTCCCAATGTTAAGCTGGAGAGGAATGACTGAGGAAGTGCTACACGGGTCGGGCCTTAGTCCGATCGACCCGAGTATGCCCTTGACATCTCGCTGCATTTTTTTTTCCTTTCTTGTGCGATCTTCTAACTTGTTGTTTTTTGGTTTTTGTTGTTTGGAACAGAGGCGCCGAAGATGGACTTCACGGCAATGATGTCCGAGCGAGTTAAGGTCGCCGATGGTAGGAAGAGGAAGAAGCCGAGCACCGGGCTCACATCCGGACGACCTTCCAAAACCCCCTCGGTAGTTGCCGATCCCACCCCTGCTCTTCAGGTGCCATCTCCGTCGGTGGTCGTCCTTGTAGACCCGCCTGCTCCGGCCTCTTTTGCCCCGGCCAGTGAGGCCTTTTCAGTTTCGGCGGCGCTGGCTCTGCAGGCCCCGCCTCTGACTCCTCAGGCCGAGCAGATTTTGACCGAGGCCCACAAGAAGCTGTTCGTCCCTGACTGGCGGGTGAAGAACCACGACGGCTTTCTTGGTGATTCGCAGATGTGTATGCAGGCCTGTCAAGCATCTCGCGACCCCAAAGGACCGAGCCGCTCTGAAGGCGGGGAAGACCGGGGACGACACCTACGAGATTTCTCGGTCGCTCATGTCGGTAAGCATCTTTTTTTAAAAATTTCTTTAAGTCCATAGCTCGGATTTTACAACCACCTAACACTCATTCATTGCAGGCCACTTGCCACTTTGGCCACCTTGTTCAGGAGTTTGCCGAGCAGGAGAAGGAGCTGAAAGCCCTCTGTGACAAGGACAGAGCGGAGAAAGCGAGGGCGGTGAAGCAGCTCGAGGCGGAGCGGCGCCGCTCGGAGGACTTGGAGGTTCGGGTCACCGATCTTGAGACGGCCTTGGAGCGAGCTAATGAGCAGCTCGCCGCAGAGGTCGCCAAGGTTGCTAAAGCTGCCGAGGAGCTGGCCGCATCGGCGAAGGCCTTGGAGGCGGCGAAGGCGGAGAGGGACTTCGCGGCGGAGGTGGCCAGGAAGGAGGTTGAAGCCGAGGCGAAGAAGCATATGGCCAGGAACATGGAGCTGTCTTATGCGAGAGCGCTTGACCACGTCGAGGCACGTGACCCCGGCTTTTAAAGAGTGGGATATCGCCTGTGGCTCGACGAGGAGGTGGAGGGCGAAGGAGAGGAAGGAGAAGGGGAGGCGGGCGACCAGCAGGACAAGGAGGTGCCCACCGACCCCGTGACCATGGCTGCCGACCCCCAAGCCGGGGCGACGGGGGCCGAGGGACCATCTGGCGAGGCGCCCGTGATCGACCCGTCGCCTCAGGTGGATCCTTGATCTCCCCGTCCTTTGCATAAATCCCCTTTTCTTCTTTTTTGTAAAGCCTTATAGCGGACTGGCCACCGCTTCTTTTCGACATGAATGAAAGATTTTTTTTTCTTTGAATTCGTCTAAGTGTTTGGCTCGGAACTTGTCTCCCAATAGAATGCTTTGGTTTTTCAGATTGTCAAACTTGGTTCGGACGCCACAGCGGCTCGGTGGCGAGTGGAATTATTCAAGCGATCACGCGAAGCTCGTCTTGAGGGCGAGGTTGAGCTAATCAGGAGGGTGCTATTCAATGTGGAGAAGACGAACAACGAGTTATTGGCTGAGGTTCGTCACTTGCAGATAGTCGAAGGAGAACTCTCGGCGAAGGAGGACGAGTTAACCTCGGCACTGGCCGAGCGCGACGAGCTAGCTTCGAAGGTTGAGCAGCGAAAGAGGGTTATGGTCGACAAGAGCATCGAAGTGACCAACCTTCGCCGAATCATAACTGACTGTGCCGGGGACGCGAGCTCGGCAAAACTTCCTCGGTTCAAGGTGTCGGTGAAAGACGATACTTTGAAGGATAGGATCGTCGAACTTGAAGAAGAAGTCGCTCGCCTTAAACCTCAGCCTGTGAGGGTTAACGTCCGAAGCACTTCGTGCACCCGCGAGGAGAGTGAGAGGGGGATCTCTTTCTACGAGCTTGCGACTTGCCCACCTATCGTTCGTCGGAGCCCGGTCGACGCTCAAAGCAGCGTGGTCATCTTGTCTAGCGGAGCCTCGGTTTGTGCCGCGGTCAGAGGTAGCGTCGAGGAGGCGTCTCGGTTCGTCGGCGTAGAGATGAGCTCGGAGGTGAAGCGGCACCGCCCTCGCGTTTCTCTAAACCGGAGCGTCCCTGTCCCGAAGAAGCGTTGAAAGAGTTGTCCGCTGTAATAACTTGGCCTTGTAAATAACTTGGCCTTGTAATAACTTAGGAATTTTTGTAGCACCTTGTTGTAATAACTTGGCCTTGTAAACGTTTTTTGTCCGCTGTACTCCTTAATAAAAGTCCTTTTCTCATATATATATATATATATATATATATATATATATATATATATATTGGCATTCGTGTGTTACTTCTTGTTCAGCAATTTCGAGCACGGATTTTGAGGTGCCTTTTTCTCTACTTTGCAATTCGGTAGATCGGTAGTTCATATTTCAGATCCGAGCTACGTGGCTCCATCAGGATGGTTGGTCACGATCGTGGAGCGAATCACGAGACAAGAGGCCCAAATTCGAGAAAATGCTATCTTGTTGTTTTGTGGAGACGCGGCACGACCTGAGCCGTTCATCGTGTTCTAGCACGTTTTTTGAGACAATCTGATGGTGAAACTGGCTCGGCAGCATTTTTCTCCATATGTGGAGGTCAGTACCTCGGCACCTCGGCTTGGTAGAACGGCCATGGCGGAGCTCATCGAGGTGAGTTCGTGAGTTTTGACGAACGGTTGTGGGAGCAATTCCGAATGGTGAACCAGTTCTAGCTCGCTTGAGAGCGAACCTACGAAGCGGAGTCGAGCCAAGTGTTGGACTCCGAACTCATCGTTAGAGTTTGTTTCAACGGTTTTGGGAGCAATTCCGAATGACGAACCACTTCTAGCTCGCTTCCGAGCGAGCCTACGAAGCGGAGTCGAGCCAAGTGTTGGACTCCGAACTCATCGTTAGAGTTTGTTTCAACGGTTGTGGGAGCAATTCCGAATGGCGAACCACTTCTAGCTCGCTTTAGAGCGAACCTTGGGAAGCGGAGTCGAGCCAAGTGTTGGACTCCGAACTCATCGTTAGAGTTTGTTTCAATGGTTGTGGGAGCAATTCCGAATGGCGAACCACTTCTAGCTCGCTTCCGAGCGAACCTTGGGAAGCAGAGTCGAGCCAAGTGTTGGAGTCCGAACTCGTCGTTAGAGTTTGTTTCAACGGTTGTGGGAGCAATTCCGAATGGCAAACCACTTCTAGCTCGCTTCCGAGCGAACCTTGCGAAGCGGAGTCGAGCCAAGTGTTGGACTCCGAACTCGTCGTTAGTTTAAAGAAGGTAAAAATAGAGAGATACAAGCATTTCACAAGTAAGATACGAAGAAAAATGTTCTTTATTGAAAACTAATACTCGGCTGCTTCTAAGTTGCGAGCCGTTATTACATGGGAGAAATGAAAAAGCAAAAGTAAAATACAAGTGAAGGGAAAGGAACGGTTCGACATCTGACGGTACTTGGAGAGGCGTTCATGCGCTCTCTTGGTACTTCAAGAGATGGTCGGCATTCCAAGTCCTGGGAATCTCTTTGTCTTCAAGGTCTTCTAGACGGTAGGCTCCTGACCGAACTACTTTGGTGATCTTGTAGGGTCCTTCCCAATTTGGAGCTAGCTTACTCTTCTGACTGGGGAAGGAGATAGCTAACTTTCTGAGGACTAAGTCCGCATCTTTGAGGTCGGTAGGACGGACTCTCTTATTATAGGCCAGCTCAATCCTTCTCCGATAGCTTTGTTGACGAATGGCAGCTCTTTCACGGAGCTCATCGATCTAGTCCAGATTTGCTCGGAGCTCTCTGGCATTCTGCTCTTCTTTATAAGCAATAAGACGAGGAGAGGGTACACCGACTTCTAGGGGGATTACTGCCTCGGCCCCGTAGGTGAGGTTGAATGGTGACTCTCCTGTGGGGGTCCGTTTGGTAGTGCGGTAATTCCACAGTACGTTTGGGAGCTGATCAACCCATAAACCTTTAGCGGACTTATCGAGCCTCTTCTTGCTACCAGAGGGGATCTGTCGATTGGCATTTTCCACTTGGCCGTTTGATTGAGGATGGGAGACAGAGGAGATGCATTGTTGGATGGCGAGGTCTTCACATAGAGCTCAGAAGGAGGCCCCTGTAAACTGTGTTCCATTGTCCGTTATGAGGACTCGAGGGACGTTGAACCTGCAGATGACGTTCTTCCAAAAGAACTGGAGTACTTTGTTCCCAGTGATTGCGGCCAAGGGCTCGACCTCTATCCACTTCGAGAACTAGTCGATTGCCACGACTAAAAATTTGAGTTGGCCGGGAGCTGGCGGGAACGGTCCTAGTAAATCCATCCCCCACATTGCGAAAGGGATAAGACTTGATAGGGTGGCAAGCCGAGCTTGTGGGAGGCGACGGATGTTGGAGTGCTTTTGACAAGAGCTGCATTGCCGAACATGTCGCTCGGCATCTTGTAAGAGGGTAGGCCAGAAATATCCATAATTCAACACCTTCCGGGCAAGGGACCTGGACCCTGAATGTGCTCCGCCTATGCCTTCGTGAAGCTCTTGCAAGGCGTATGTGGCTTGTTCGGGGGAGAGGCACCTTAGATAAGGTCTGCCGTCAATTTGTGTGAAGGAGCGTTTGTACAAGACCCCCTCTACAATGGTGTACCGCTCTGCTCTGGTTCTGACACGGTGAGCTTCCTTAGGGTCTTCGGGGAGGAGCCCATCCCTTCGGAATTCTACCAGGGGTTTCATCCAATTATCTTGAAGTTGGACCGGTAGCGACTCCATGGAGTCGGGAGTTTCTTCTTCTATGCTCGGCTTCAGGAGCACTTCAATTAAGATGGTCTGCTCGAGACCTTGGAGGGAGGAAGAGGCTAACTTGGAGAGAGCGTCTTCTTGGGCATTTTCTTCCCTCGGGATTCGCCGAATAAGTGCCTCTTCGAAGAGAGCCATGAGATTTTGGACCTTGGCTAGATACTTAGCCATTCGGTCATCTCGTGCTTCATACTCGCCCAAGACTTGATTCACGACTAGCTGAGAGTCACTAAATATGCGGAGGCGTTGTGCCCCTACCTTGCAAGCCATTCCAAGACCGGCTATAAGAGCTTCATATTATGCTTCATTGTTGGAGGCTTTGAAGTTGATGCGGAGGGAGTATTGGAGGACGAAGTCATCTGGGCCTGCCAGAATAACTCCGGCTCCGCTCCCTTCGGTACAAGAGGATCCATCAACATATACTGTCCAAATGGGAGGTCCGTTTGACGCTTGACTGACCTCGGGAATGGTGCTTTCAACTATGAATTCAGCTATGGCCTGAGCCTTGATCGCGGTCCGAGGCTGGTATGTTATATCATGCTGGCTCAGCTCGATAGACCATTTCATGAGACGATCGGAAGTCTCCGGCTTGTGAAGGACTTGCTTCAATGGTTGGTCGGTAAGAACAACCACCGAGTGGAACTGGAAATATGGGCGAAGCTTTCTTGCGGCCATGACTAAGGCGTATGCCATCTTCTCTATCCTTGGGTAGCGGAGCTCGGCATCCCGAAGTACCTTGCTCACGTAATAGATGGGCTTTTGTGTCTTATCTTCTTCCCTTACGAGGACATTGCTGAGGGTCTGCTCGGAGGCGGCTAAGTAGAGGTAGAGGGCTTCCCCTGGAACAGGTTTGCTGAGGAGAGGAGGATTGACTAGGTAAGCCTTTAGCTGATCGAATGAGTCTTGTTTGTAGCGCCCCGAATTTCTAAATATTAAACTTAGAAAATACGTGGCACTCTCCCAGCGATCCACTTCAATGTAACAATATACATAGACCAAAAACTCAAGTCATTTTATTCCAAATCTTTATTACAATAATCTTTTACAAATGCAGCGGAAATACAAAACACCTTAAAACACATTTAACTATTACAACCCTTTCTCTTTACAAAATTACCCAAGGCTCTATTATATCACTCATGAAATCCAAAGCTAACCCAAGCATCCAAGCTTCCAACTCTAAGCAGCTACCTGTAACACATGAGGCTAGAGTTGAACCCTAACCCCCAAACTAACGGGGTCAGCCATAAATGGTGTGAGTGATATAAACAACAAACATAAATGAACAATAGCATAAATTCTCAAGCAACATGTACTGAACAAAAATACATAAACTGAACATGTAATATGAAACAAGAAACGATAGGCCAGTACATGCGTGAACCAAGTCGAGAAACAATACCAACGATCAAGTATCCATCAATCAATCATTCTCAAAAAATAGTACAGTTTAACTGCACTGTACAGTCGACTGTTCTGAACTAACAGTAATTCTCACATTTCAGAATGTGTCCAACTATCAATAAATCTCAATACCACGATGTATGTCCAATCAATCGATCACCAATAATGCCATAGATCGGATACCCATATATCCATCTACAAAAACTAAAGATAATATAGATCGAATACATACCCGGTATGCAATCACTAATAGTGACTCTTACACCGACGAATATATTCATCTACAAACAAACTAAAGATAGTATAGATCGAATACATACCCGGTATGCAATCACTAATAGTGACTCTTACACCGACGAACATATTCATCTACAAACAAGCTAAAGATAGTATAGATCGAATACATACCCGGTATGCAATCACTAATAGTGACTCTTACACCGACGAACATATTCATCTACAAACAAACTAAAGATAGTATAGATCGAATACATACCCGGTATGCAATCACTAATAGTGAATCTTACACCGACGAACATATTCATCTACAAACAAACTAAAGATAGTATAGATCGAATACATACCCGGTATGCAATCACTAATAGTGACTCTTACACCGACGAACATATTCATCTACAAACAAACTAAAGACTGAAGGAACACTCAAGATTATGAAAACTCGTCAGAACCAGTCGACTTATGCGATAGTAAGTCGACTGCCCCGAGAACCAATATCCAAGATTATAACAAGTGCAGTAAGTCGACTCAAGAAAACCATCAGTCGACTTACCCGAGACAATTATCAACAATTCTCAAGAAACGTTCCAAGTGCTAACAGTATAAGATGACTTATAAAAACATAAGTTGACTTATCAACAATATAAGATGACTTATAAAGATCATAAGTAGACTTATCAAAACATAAGATGACTTATAAAAATCATAAGTAGACTTATCAAAAGTATAAGATGACTTATAAAGATCATAAGTAGACTTATCAAAAGTATAAGATAACTTATAAAGATCATAAGTAGACTTATCAAAAGTATAAGATGACTTATAAAGATCATAAGTAGACTTATCAAAAGTATAAGATGACTTATAAAGATCATAAGTAGACTTATCAAAAGTATAAGATGACTTATAAAGATCATAAGTAGACTTATCAAAACATAAGTCGACTTAAAAGGGGACATAAGTCGACTTATATGAACATAAGTCGACTTATAAAAACATAAGTCGACTTATCCGAGAGAAATTCTACGATAACTTTGAAAAATAAATTCTAAGTGTACCAGTCGACTGAGAAGGGTCTAAGTCGACTGTCCAGAACGGATTTTCGAGAAAAACTAAAGATACAGCAGCTGGGGTCGTACCAGTCGACTGAATAGTAGACCAGTCGACTGTCGGCCTACAGTTTGCATAAGTTAGGTCTGAATACAAAGATTAAAACTGGAGTTTTCTAAAGGTTCTTGTTCATGAAAATAATTCTTAATCATGTAAAATGACAATCTCGATTACTTCTTCATTGCCGATCCATTATTCAATCATTCAATAACTCAAAACTCAATTCTCTTGTTCTCAAATTCCTAAATCTTACATTAGGGTTTCCTTAATACTTAATTCTTCCACCAATAATTACCAAGATCTGATTATAAACACAAGATCCAGATGTTCATACATCCGATCAAACCATACTTGAATCTTAACATGTTTTCGATCAATAAAGAATTTGTTAAACAAGATCTACTAAACATTCGTGGATTTCTCATGCATACTACGAATAACGACTATTGCATCGATCACATACAAGATACGGATACATCAAACAAAATAGCACACCATCATACACACTAACAAAACTAAGTTCATATCACTCACCTCTAGAAGTAAGAAGATCCACAAAAGCCTTCCTTTGCTAAATCTAATCTCCTTCTTGCGAGGTCCAAAGTCCTCTTTTATCACCAAGAAAAATAATAGTATGAGATCTGAGTTGTGCAGCGAATGATGGCTGCAAACTCCCTTATATAGGCCGGAAATATCATTTTTAGGGTTTAGGAATACATTTGCAAAACCATCCCTCCAAAATACAATTATATATATATATATATATATATATATATATATATCTTCTCTTGGAAATTCATCTAAAATTTATTAAAATTAGGATTTAAAAGAAAATATACTTCTAAATCTTAACCAATACTGTTTAAAACATCCAGAATGCCAATTTTGCATTTTAGCCCTTAAGAATGTCAATTTTGCGAAAAGGTCCTTCTTTTATCCAAAAATTGCAAATAGATCAAATTAATTTCAGAAAAATCTGGAAAAATACTACATAATTCCAAAATAATAAATAATGATTTTTCATAAGGAAAACTTAATTATTCAAACATCTCAAAAGTCATTTGCACGTGTTTTGCACGTGTACAAAAGATAAATCTTTTTTAGAAAATATCAATTAAATCCTCAAAATTCATTTAAATTCATTTTCAAATAATTAAAAAAAATATTTGAAAATACGAGGTTCTACATTGTTGCTGCTGACCCTACTCGAAGCCTTTTGCCCCCCTGAGAGCTTTAGAGAAGGGAAGACACTTTTCCCCTGACTTAGAAAGGAATCGCCCTATGGCAGCAAGGCGACCTGTTAGCCTCTAAACCTCTTTAACATTCTTTGGGGGAGCCATGTCTAATATGGCCTTGATCTTCTCGGGGTTCGCTTCGATTCCTCTTTGGCTGACTATAAAGCCTAGGAATTTTCCCGACGAGACTCCGAATGCACACTTGTTCGGATTGAGCCTCATATCGTGCTTCCTGAGTACATCAAACGCCTCTTGCAGATCGGCCACATGATCGGCCCCATGGATGCTCTTCACAAGCATATCGTCAACATATACCTCCATATTTTAGCCGATCTGTGCTTGAAAAACCTTGTTGACGAGGTGTTGACAAGTGGCACCTGCATTATTCAACCCGAAAGGCATTATCCTGTAGCAGTAGAGGCCCTGATCGGTTACAAAGGAAGTCTTCGGGATATCGGGGGAAAACATACGAATCTGATTGTAGCCAGAGAAGGCATCCATGAAGCTGAGGAGTTCATTGCCCGAAGTTGTGTCGATCAGGATGTCGATACTTGGAAGAGGAAATGGATCTTTGGGACATGCTTTATTCAGGTCAGTGAAGTCGATACATATTCTCCAACTCCCGTTGGCCTTCTTTACCATCACAACATTTGAGAGCCATTCGGGATAATTGACCTCCTGTATGAACCGAACCTTGAGGAGCTTGTCCACCTCTTCTTTTATAGCTTGTTGGCACTCGAGAGCAAATTTGTGCCTCTTCTGTTGAACCGGTCTGGACCCTAGTGCAACACTCAGATGGTGGACGAGAAGCTCTTCGAAAATTCCAGGCATGTCGGCGACTGACCAGGCAAAGAGGTCGTGGTTCTTTCTAATACATTGAACTATGTCCGGGCTTAGGGCTGATGGGAGGGTCTTGGTGATAAAGAACTTGCGGCTCGGATCTTGCTCAGAGAAGAGCACTTCCTCCAATTCATCCACTGGCTCAGATGTTGGTCGGACACCATCTTGGGGGATTTCAAGAGTTTCAAGGGAGAGGAATGGACCCTCGGTAGAGGTCATGTAGCATTTGCGGGCCATTTCCTGACTGCCTCTTACTTCCCCTACTCTTGCCCGTGTGGGGAACTTCATCTTGAGGTGATAAGCGGAAGGGACGGCTTCGAGGGCAGCTAGGCCGGGTCGGCCCATAATCACATTATAAGCAGCGGGGATATCGACGACCATGAAGTCCATCGGCTCTGTTCGGGTAGTAGGAGTTTTGCCAGCGGTTACGTCGAGGGTGATCACCCCTTCAATAGTCACTGGCACTCCCGTGAACCCATGGAGTGTGTAGCCGGCGGGCTAAAGTCTGTCCCGAGACAGTTTGAGACCTTTGAAAGCGGCGAGGAAGAGGATATTAATGGAGCTGCCATTGTCCACCAGGATCCTCTCTACTTTAAAGTTTGCCATATGGAGGTTGATGACAAGTGTGTCACAATGGGGGGTTCGGACACCCTCAAGGTCTTCATCTGAGAATGTGACAGGTACTCCAAGGCCTTTAAGAGGAGGTGTGTCACGAACCGAATTAACTTCTCTTATAAATACCTTTCGAGAGGAGTTGGAGGAGCCCCCCATCGGGCCCCCATGAATGAGGTGCAGGACACGCTCCTCTTCAAATTTGGGCGTCTCATCGCGTTGTTCGGTACGCTTGTTAGCCCCCGAGGAGGAGGCAGAAGATCGGTTCGGTCCTTTCTCACGAATTTAGCCAGTTGTCCCCTCTGGATGAGGGCTTCTATCTCGTTCTTCAGGGCCCTACAATCATTGGTATCGTGGCCATGGTCCCGGTGATAGCACAACCATTTTTCTTTGTCCCTCTTCTTGCCGAGGGTGTTCATTTTCGGGGCAGGGGGTAGCACCCCTTTCTTCTCAACTTCCATGAGAATTGTGAAAATGTTGGCGTTAAGAGGAGTGAACTTTTCGAATCTGGGGGGAGGTCAGCACTGTCCGCCATTGTCCTTATGGAGCTTCTTGGCTCCCTCTTCTTCTGTTCCCTTTCTCTTGGACCCGGAGGAAGGCCCCTCAAAGTTAGGGCGTTGCTAGCTTCCTCGGCCCGAATATACTTCTCGCTTCGGAGAAGGAGATCAGAGAAGTTCTGCGGGGACTTCTTGGCAAGGGAGGAGCCGAGGCTGGAATTAAGGACGTTTGATTGGAAAGCTGCTGCAGCGACCGGCTGGTCGAGGGAAGCGATAGACCTATCTTCCGCGGTGAACCTTTTCACATAGTCTCTTAGCTTCTCACCCTTCTTCTGGTTGAGGTAGAGTAGCGAGATACTAGTCTTCTTAGTTCTTCGGCTACTCACGAAGTGGGTGACGAAGAGGGTCTCGAATTGCTCGAACGAGAATATTGAGGACGGGACGAGGCGAGAGTACCATTCTCGGGCTGGACCCTTGAGAGTGGCGGGGAAGGTCTTGCACAGCAGAGCATCGGAAGCCTGGTGGATTAGCATGAGGGTCTTAAAGCTTTCTATGTGGTCCACGGGGTTGGACTCCCCGGAATAGGTCTCGAACTGTGGAGGCTTGAAGCCTATTGGAATGGGCGCCTCCATGATGGTATGAGAGAAAGGAGGTCGGCTCGGACGGAGGGTCCTTCCTCTAAGCTCTTCTTCTCTATCTAGCTGCCCTAAGCGCCTCTCCATCTCGTGGAGACGACGGTAGACAGTGTCATCCCTTCGACGGTATTCAAACGAGCCTCTGGACTCATCTTCGTACGAGGGAGAGCGGGGGCTACGACGGCGGTAGCCCCGGGAGTGGCGAGAACTAGGAATGTGCTGGGGGTTGCTAGGAGCTGGAGGAGGAGTCAGGGAACGTCGGCGAGGACTTCGGATCGGAGGAGGAGTGGGGACCCTTCGAGCATCATTATTGTTGGGTCGGTTATGGAGGGCTTGCAAAATGGTTGCTTGGAATTGCTGGAATTCAGCTCGGGTGATAGGAGCATTATCATCCCTCGGTGAGCGAGGCCTTCTTCTATAGTGCTCGGGGGACTCTCTCCATCTTCGGTGAGGCGGGGACCTCCTATGTTCCTGGCGATGAGGAGATTGCTCATTCGGACGTTGTTGACGGGAGACTCCCTCTCGGGCCCGCCTTTCATCCAAACGGCGGCGAAGATCCTCTTCCTTATGTCGATTGTTAAGGGTGTTGCGGAGGTCATCAGAGGCCCGGAGATTGTGAAATGCCATGGAATCAGTTGAGGGGTTGTGCACGGAGACGTGATCATGCTGGAGAGGTTGTCTCGGAGGGTCGGGACGGCAGCCCCCCGCACCGGCATTCTGGGGACCGGTTTGACCGCGAGGGGGTTGAAGAGGGAGTTGGTCCTGCTGTGGGGCTTGGTCTTGTTGAGGAGGAAGCCCCTGTGGTTGGACTGTTTGGAGAGGGACCTCCTATTGTGGTTGAGGGGGAGTGGGTCCGCGGTTGGACCCTCGGGATCTCAGCCTTCGAGGAGGCATGGCTGGGTAGGTCTGACCTGACGGGAAGAGGAAAGGCTGCTGTTAGTGTTTCCCACAGACGGCGCCAATCTGTTACCGCTAAATCTGGTGTGGGGGCAAACAAATGAATTTGTGGATTTTTGGAAAACTTAAATAGCAAACCTGAAACCTGTTCAGCCGGAGTTTGGCGGTTGACTCCTGCCGTTCACCTGCAAAAAGTGCGAGACACTGGGGTTGATCCCTCTGACGCATCCTCCGACGCTCAAGTCAATAACCAGAAAAGATTATGAGAGAGCATAAATTGGCAAAAGATTGATTACCTCTTAATGGTGGTGGATGGGAGGGTATTTATAGCTGCCGTTGGGGTCAGATTAGGAATGTAATCCCTGTGATCAGATAAGGAATGTAATCCCTAATCTCCAGTGAAAGGATAGATGTGAATCAGGGCTGTTGATTAGTATTAATCAGAAACCCTAATTCTATCCTGCTGGACCGGGTTTATTTCGGGTTGGGACCCATACCCAGTTGAGGTGGATCTGTTCGTGGGTTATTGGGTCTTTGGGGAAAAGACCCAGGAACCCACTTCAGACCTGTTTGTGGAGTGAAATTACCATTTTGCACCCAGGCTTTAAGATTCGTGCCCGATTTGGACGGTTCCGATTTAATCCCATTTTTTAGCCATATCAGGTTAACCTAGAGAACCTTAGAAATGTGGTGATGTTTTAACTGTGTGGCATCTAGAGGCTAAGCAAGACCCAGGGTACCGGCAGGTTTTGATTTATTGAAAGTATGAGAATTAGCCAGTTTGAGCTAGTTCTCTCGGTGACGTTGATTTAAGTCTGGTAGTGTCAGTTGGCCCTAGGCAGTATTGTTTGGGTATAAGGATAGACACTAGATGGGAGATGGTGACGAAGCAGGAGCAAACGCGAGTATTAGGGCTTCAGAATTGTCTTCGGTGTGAGATATTCCTAGTATTCCAGGATGTGAGTAAAATAGTTTCCAGAATTATCTGCGGTTAGGGATTGATCTCTAGAATTACCGGGATGGGAGTGACGCTCATGGAATGTTCGTGTGATGAGGGTTCCAGGATGACCTGCAGAGTGATGTATTCTCCAAATATTCTCGGATGTGAGTGAAATAGTCTTCAGAATTATCTAAGGAAGGAGATTGACCTTCAGAATTTTTGGGACGAGAACTAATATTCACAGGATGTCTAAATCATGAAGAATAATTATTGTACACAAAATTAGACATGGTTTTGAAATTTCAAAATAATGAACTAAATTTAGCTCGTATTCTAATTGCAGCACATTTTCGCTCAAAACAATTTAGAACTTCAAACGGTCAGAGTTTACGAAGATATGTGAGATAGCACCAGTTGTCCAGAATAATCAATGTTCACAAATTTTGGCATGAATTTAAAATTTTAAAATATGTTCGAAGTTTTTCCAGCATCCTAATTACTACACATTTAGACTCATAACTACTTCGAACTTCAAACGTTCGAAATTTACGAAAATATGTCAAGTAGTTGTTCCTTGTAATGAATAATCATAGTACATAAAACTTGGTATGACTTTGAAATTTCTAAAAAAGGACGAACTTTAGCCCACATCCTGACTTGAAGCCCAATTTGAGTCATAACAACTTCGTACCTCAAACGGTCAAAATTTATGAAAGTACGTGATTGAGTAGATCATTGTTAAGAATAATCATTGTTCAAAAATTTAGTCATGGTATTGAAGTTTGAAAAAATGGACAAAGTTTAGATCACATCCTGATTGCAGCACGTTTCCGCTCAAAACAACTTCGAACTTCAAACGGTCGAAATTGACGAAAATGAGAGGAAGTAGCTCATTATTAAGAATAATCATTATACACAAAATTATATAAAGTTTTGGAATTTAAAAATATGTACAAAGTTTTTCAAGCATCCTAATTGCAGCACATTTAGACTCAAAACTACTTCGAAATTCAAATGATCGAAATATACGAAAATATTCCAAGTAGTTGCTCCTCGTATTGAATTGAAACATAAGAAAATATTCCAAGCAGTTTCTCCTTGTATTGGAAAGTCATAGTACACATAATTTGGTATGAATTTGAAATATCAAAAAATGGACGAACCTTAGCCCGCATTTTGATTACAGCCAATTTTAAGTCATAACAACATTGAACTTCAAACGTTCAAAATTTACGAAAATAATTGAGGGAGTAGGTCATTGTTAAGAATAGTTATTGTCCACAAAATTAGACATGGTTTTGAAATTTGAAAAAATGGACTAAATTTAGCTCGCATCCTGATTGCAACACATTTCCGCTCAAAACAATTTCAAACTTCAAACTGTTGAAATTAACTAAGATATGTGAGGTTAGACCTTGTTTTCAAGAATAATCAATGATCACAAACTTTTCATGATTTTAAAATTTAAAAAAATGTACGAAGTTTTGCCAGCATCCTAATTGCAACACATTTAAACTCAAAACTACTTCGAACTTCAAACGGTCAAAAATTTTGAAATTATGTCAAGTAGTTGCTCCTTGTAATGAATAATCATAGTACTCAAAATTTGTTACGGCTTTGAAATTTAAAAAAATGGACGAACTTTAGCCCGCATCCTGGTTTAGAAGTTGTTTTGAGTAGTAATGTGCTACAATCAGGATGCAAGCTAAACTTAGTCCATTTTTTCAATGTTGAAAACCATGTCTAATTTTGTGTACAATTATTATTCTTAACAATGAGCTACTCCCTTTTCTTAAAAAAAACAATGAGCTACTCGCTCACTTATTTTCGTAAATTTTGACAATTTGAAGTTCGATTTTGTTAGAGCATCCACAGTGGTTTGTTAAAATTGGCAAATTGCCATTTTATAGCAAACGATGGTCTGCAATGGTTTTCTATTTTGCCAATTTTTGGTAAATTCGCTATATCTGTTTCTCATATATGAGAAACGAAATAGCAATTGCCAAATTATGAAGGATGGTATAACATAT
Source organism: Hemerocallis citrina (assembly GCA_017893485.1). NCBI lineage: Eukaryota > Viridiplantae > Streptophyta > Magnoliopsida > Asparagales > Asphodelaceae > Hemerocallis > Hemerocallis citrina. The sequence continues at coordinate 32,192,399 of CM030365.1, read as the reverse complement.
ACCGTCCCTTCGATTTTAATATATTTTAATCCCGTCAGACGGTATAACATATACCGTCATTCCCTAAATAAATTAATTTTAAATGTATTTTTTTTTAAAAACTCCTCAGACGGGATATGTTATCCCGTCTGACATCGGACGGGAGAACATATCCCGTCCTAGGAGTTTTCCATTTTTTTTTAATTTTTTTTAAATGAACGGTCAAGATTCGTCCGATCGGAAAAATAATAATAATAATATATATATATATATATATATATATATATATATATATAAATTCTCGGACGGGATATGTTATCCCGTCCTTGAATTGGGGATTTAGTTAGGTGGTGGGTAGGTTTAGGTTTATTAATTAGATTTAGTTAGTTAATTAATTAGGTTTAGGTATTATTATATTATTTATTTTATTTAATTAATATATTTTAATAGTTAATCAGTAATTAAATTTTTTTAATTTTTTTAAAACGAGAGAGATGGTATATGTTATACCGTCCCACGCAATTTTTTTAAAAATAATTGCGCGACGGTATATGTTATACTGTCCCACGCAATTTTTAAAAAAAAATGCAGAATATAGCAAACAACCACTACAGCGTTCGTCGCTATTTGCTATTACTGTAGCAGCCATTTTTGGCAAAATGAGAAACACCATTGTGGATGCTCTTATGACACGACATGAACTGCAATCAGGATACGGGCTAAAGTTCGTCCAGTTTTTTAAATTTCAAAACCATATCAAACTTTTTCTACTATGCTTATTCATTTTAAGGAGAAACTACTTGACATATTCTTGTAAATTTTGACCTTCAGAAGTTCGAAGTTGTTTTGAGTCAAATTGTGTTGTAATTAGGATGCTGGCAATACTTCATACATAATTTTAAATTCTAAAATAATGCCAATGTTTGTGAACCCTGATTATTCTTGAGAATGAAGTGGTACCACATATATCTTCATAAATTTCGACCGTTTAAAGTTCGAAGTTGTTTTGAGCAAAAATGCACTGCAACCAGGATGCGAGCTAAACAGTCTATTTTTTCAATGGCTAAATATAATAAAACCTCTTCCAACTATTGTGCATTTTAAAAAAACCACACCAAACTTAAAAAAAAAAAAAAAAAAACCTCACCCAACTATGTTTTCCAGGCATGGGTGAGTGAGGTTTTTTAAAAAGATTTTGTGTTAAAAACATAGTTGGGTGAGGTTTTAAAAAAAAAAAAAGTTGACTGTGGTTTTTTAAAAATGCACAGTAGTTGGTTGAGGTTTTTTTTTTATATTTAGCCTTTTTGAAATTTCAAAACCATGTCTCATTTTGTGTACAGTGATTATTCTTAATAATGAGCTACTCCCACACTTATTTTTGTAATTTTCGACCGTTTGAAGTTCGATGTTGTGATGACTCGAAATGGGCTGCAATCAGGATGTGGGTTAAAGGTCGTCCAATTTTTGTTATTCCAAAGACATGCCAAATTTTGTGCACTCTGGTTATTCATTACAAGGAGCAACTACTTGACATATTTTCGTAAATTTCGAGCGTTAGAAATTCGAAGTTATTTTGAGTCAAAATGTGCTGCAATTAGAATGTTGGAAAAACTTCGAACATATTTTTAACTTTTAAAATCATGCAAATTTTTTTTAACATTGATTATTCTTAATAACGAGGGGCTACCTCACATATATTTGTAAACTTTGACCGTTCGAATTTTGAAGTTGTTTTTAGCGGAAATGTGTTGTAAGCGGGATGCGAGCTAGACTTAGTCCATTTTTTCAAATTTAAAAATCCATGTCTAATTTTATGTACAATTATTATTCTTAACAATGAGCTACTTCCTCACATATTTTTGTAAATTTCGACCATTTGAAGTTCGATGTTGTTATGACTCGAAATGGACTGCAATTAGGATGTGGGCTAATGGTTGCCATTTTTTAAGTTTCAAAGCCATACCAAATTTTGTGTACTATGCTTAATCATTACAAGGAGCAATTTTGGCATATTTTCGTAAATTACGACCGTTTGAAGTTCGAAGTTGTTTTCACTAAAAATATGCTGTAATTAGGATGCTGGGAACACTTCATACATATTTTTAAATGTTGAAGTCATGCCAAAGTTTGTGAACATTGATTATTGTTGAAAACGAGGTCCTACCTCACATATCTTTGTCAATTTTGACCGTTTGAAGTTCGAAGTTGTTTTGAGTGGAAATGTGTTACAATCAAGATGCAAGCTAAACTTAGTCTATTATTTTCAAATTTCAAAACCATGACTAATTTTGTATACAATGATTATTCTCAACAAATAACTACTCCTTCATTTTCATAAATTTTGATTGTTTGAAGTTTGATGTTGTTATGACTCAAAATGGGCACCAATCAGAATGCAGGCTAAAGTTTGTCCATTTTTGAAATTTCAAAACCATACAAAATTTTGCGTATTATGATTATTCATTACAAGGAGCAACTACTTGACATGTTTTCATAAATTTTGGCCGTTTGAAGTTAGAAGTTGTTTTTAGTCGAAATGTGCGACAATTAGTCTGCTGGCAATACTTCGTACATATTTTTAAATTTTAAAATCATGCAAAAGTTTGTGAACATTGATTATTCTTGAAAACGAGGTGCTACCTCACATATCTTAGTAAATTTCGACAGTTTGATGTTTCAAGTTGTTTTGAGCGGAAATGTGTTGTAATCAGGATGCGAGCATAACTTAATCCATTTTTTCAAATTTCAAAATCATGATTAATTTTATGTACAATTATTTTTCTTAATAATGAGATACTCCTCCCCTATTTTTGTAAATTTTGACAATTTGAAGTTCGATGTTGTTTTAAGTCAAAATGTGCTGTAATTAGGATGCTGGCAAAACTTCGAACATATTTTTAACTTTTAAAATCATGCAAAAATATGGGACATCAATTATTCTTGACAATGTGGTGCTACCTCACAAATCTTCGTATGTTTTATCCGTTCGAAGTTGTTTTGATCGGAAATGTGCTGTAATATGGATGCGAGCTAAATTTAGTCCATTTTTTTAATTTTTAAAACCTTGTCTCATTTAGTGTACAATTGTTATTATTCTTTACAATGAGCTACTCCCTCACTTATTTTCAAAATTTTTGATCGTTTGAAGTTCGATGTTGTAATGTCTCGAAATGGGCGGCAATTAGGATGTGGGCTAAAGTTCATCTATTTTTTGAAATGTTAAAGTCGTACCAAATTTTGTGTGCTATTTATATTCATTACAAGGAGCAACTACTTGGTATATTTTAGTAAATTTTGACCGTTTGAAGTTCGAAGTTCTTTTGAGTCGAAATGTGCTGCAATTAGGATACTGGCAAAACTTCAAAAATATTTTTAACTTTTAAAGTCATGCAAAAAATTTAGGAACACTGATTATTCTTGACAACGTAGTGCTACCTCACATATCTTCGTAAATTTTAACTGTTCGAAGTTGTTTTGATCGGAAAAGTGCTACAATCAGGATGCGAGCTAAACTTAGTCCATTTTTTCAATTTTCAAAATCATGTCTTATTTTGTGTACAGTTATTATTATTCTTTACAATGAACTAATCCCTCGCTTGTTTTCAAAATTTTCGACTGTTTGAAGTTCGATGTTGTTATGACTCGAAGTGGGCGGCAATCAGAATGTGTGTTAAAGTTCGTCCATTTTTTGAAATTTCAAAGCCCTACAGAAATTCGTGTGCTATGCTTATTCATTACATGGAGCAACTACTTGACATATTTACGTAAATTTCGATCGTTTGAAGTTCGAAGTTGTTTTGAGTCGAATTGTGCTGCAATTAGGATGTAGTCAAAACTTTGAAAATATTTTTAACTTTTAAAGTCAAGTTTAAACTTGGGAACATTGATTATCTTGACAACGAGGTGCTAAGTCACATATCTTCGTAAATTTTTGTCGTTCGAAGTAGTTTTGAACGGAAATATCCTGCAATCCGGATGAGGGCTGAACTTAGTCCATTTTTTCAATTTTCAAAACCATGTCTCATTTTGTGTACAATTATTATTCTTAACCATGAGATACTCCCTCACTTATTTTCAAAACTTTCAACCGTTTAAAGTTCGATGTTGTTATGACTTGAATTAGGTGACAATCAGGATGTGGGCTAAAGTTCGTCCATTTTTTGAATATTCAAAGCCATACCAAACTTTATGCACTATGCTTATTCATTACAAGGAGCAACTACTTGACATATTTTTGTCAATTTCTGCCGTTTGAAGTTCGAAGTTGTTTTGAGTCGAAATGTGCTGCCATTAGGATGCTGACATAATTTTGAAAATATTTTTAACTTTTAAAATCATGCCCAAATTTGGGAACATTGATTATTCTTGACAACGATGTGCTACCTTACATATCTTCGAAAATTTTAACCTTTTTGAAGTTTGAGGTTGTTTTGATTGGAAATGTGCTGCAACTAGGATGCGAGCTAAACTTAGTCCATTTTTTCAATTTTAAAAACCATGTCTCATTATGTGTGCAATTATTAATCTTAACAATGACCGACGCACTCACTTTTTTTTCAAATTTTTGACTGTTTGAAGTTCGATGTTGTTATGACTCGAAATGGGTGGCAATGCGGGTATGGGCTAAAGTTCGTCCATTTTTTGATCTTTCAATGCCATGCCAAATTTTGTGTAATATGCTTATTCATTACAAGGAGCAACTACTTGACATATTTTCCTAAATTTCGGCCGTTTGAAGTTCGAAGTTGTTTTTTGTAGAAATGTTCTGCAATTAGGATACCGGCAATACTTCATACATATTTTTAAAATTTCAAATTATGCCAAAGTTTGTGAACTTTACTTATTCTTAAAATGAAGTGCTACCTCACATATCTTTGAAAATTTTGACTGTTTGAACTTCGAAGTTCTTTTGAGTCGAAATGTGCGGCAATTAGGCTGCTTTCAACACTTTGTACATATTTATAAATTTTAAAATCATGCCAAATTTTGTGAGCTTTGATTATTCTTGAAAACGAGGTGCAACCTCACATATCATAGTAATTTTCGACCGTTTGATGTTCGAAGTGGTTTTGAGCGGAAGTGTGCTGCAATCAGGATGCGACCTAAACTTAGTCAACTTTTTCAAATTAAAAAAAAACATGTTCCATTTTGTGTACAATGATTATACTTGACAATGAGCTACTCCCTCACTTATTTGAGTAATTTTCGACCGTTTGAAGTTCGATGTTGTGATGACTCGAAATGGGCTGCAATCAGGATGTGGCTAAAGGCCGTCTATTTTTTGTTATTTCAAAGCCATGCCAAATTTTTTGCACACTGTTTTACATTACAAGGAGCAACTACTTGACATACTTTCATAAATTTCCAGCGTTAGAAGTTCGAAGTTGTTTTGTATCGAACTGTGCTGCAATTAGAATGTTGGAAAAATTTCGAACGTATTTTTTACTTTTAAAATCATGCCAAAATTTGTTAACATTGATTATACATAACAATGAGGGGCTCCCTCACATATATTTGTAAATTTCATCCGTTTTAATTTTGAAGTTGTTTTTAGCAGAAATGTGTTGCGGAGCTAGACTTAGTCCATTTTTTTCAAGTTTGAAAAACCATGTCTAACTTTGTGTACAATTATTATTCTTAGCAATGAGGTACTCCCTCACATATTTTTCTAAATTTCGACTGTTTGAAGTTCGATGTTGTTGTGACTTGAAATGGGCTGCAATTAGGATGTGAGCTAAAGTTCGCCATTGGTTTAAGTTTCAAAGCCATACCATATTTTGTGTACTATGCTTATTCAATACAAGGAGCAACTACTTGGCATATTTTCATAAATTATGACCATTTGAAGTTCGAAGTTGTTTTGTGTCAAAATATGCTATAATTAGGATGCTGGCAATACTTCATACATATTTAAAAATTTTAAAGTCATGCCAAAGTTTGTGAATATTGATTATTCTTGAAAACGATGTCCTACCTCACATATCTTCGTAAATTTTGAAAGTTTAATGTTCGAAGTTGTTTTGATCGGAAATGTGCTGGTATCATGATGCTTGCTAAACTTAGTCTATTTTTTCAAATTTCAAAACCATGACTAATTTTGCATACAATGATTATTTTTAAAAATAGCTACTCCCTCATTTTCATAAATTTCGACCGTTTGAAGTTTGATGTTGTTATGACTCAAAATGGGCACCAATCAGAATGCGGGCTAAAGTTCGTCCTTTTTTCCAATTTCAAAGCAATACCAAATTTTGTGTACTATGATTATTCATTACAAGGAGCAACTACTTGACATATTTTTGTAAATTACGATTGTTTGAAGTTTGAAATTGTTTTGAGTCAAAATATGCTGTAATTAGGATGCTGACAACACTTCATACATATTTTTAAATTTTAAAGTCATGCAAAAGTTTGTGAACTTTGATTATTCTTGAAAACGAGGTTGTACCTCACATATCTTCGTAAATTTCGACCGTTTGATGTTCGAAGTTGTTTTGATCGGAAATGTGCTAGAATCATGTTGCATGTTAAACTTAGTTTATTTTTTCAAATTTCAAAACCATGACTAATTTTTCGTACAATGATTATTCTAAAAAAATAGCTACTCCCTCATTTTCATAAATTTCGACCGTTTGAAGTTCGATGTTGTTATGACTCAAAATGGGCACCAATCAGAATGCGGGATAAAGTTCTTTCTTTTTGTTTTTTTTTCAAATTTCAAAGCCATACCAAATTTTGTGTACTATGATTATTCATTAAAAGGAGCAACGATTTGGCATATTTTTGTAAATTTCGACTGTTTGAAGTTCAAAGTTGTTTTGAGTCCAAATGTGCTGCAATTAGGATGCTGGAAGTACATATTTTTAAACTTTAAAATCATGCTAAAGTTTGTGAATAATGATTATTTTTGAAAACGAGGAGCTAACTCTCATATCATCGCAATTTTTTGACCGTTTGAAGTTGGAACTTGTTTTGAGCGGAAATGTGTTGCAATCTGGATGCGAGCTAAACTTAGTCAATATTTCCAATTTTCAAAACTATGTATATTTTTTTTCAACAATGATTATTCTTAACAATGAGCTAATCCCTCACTTTTTTTTTCGTAAATTTCGATCGTTTGAAGTTTGATGTTATTATGACTCAAAATGGGCTTTATTCAGAATGCAGGCTAAAGTTCGTCCATTTTAAAAAATTGTAAAGCCATACCAAATTTTTTATACTATGAGTATTCATTACAAGGGGAAAACACTTAACATATTTTTTAAAATAAATTTTGACCGTTTGATGTTCAAAGTTGTTTTGAGCCGAAATGTGCGGCAATTAGGCAGCTGGCATATATCTTTGCTAATTTTGACAGTTTGAAGTTCGATGTTGTTTTGAGTGGAAATGTGCTGCAATGAGGATGTTGGCAAAACTTTGAACATATTTTTAACTTCTAAAATCATGCCAAAGTTTTTGATCATTGATTATTCTTGACAACGAGGTTCTACCACACATATCTTCGTAAATTTTGACTATTTGATGTTCGAAGTTATTTTGAGCGGAAATGTGCTGCCATCAGGATGCGAACTATACTTTCCAATTTTTTAACTTTCTAAGCCATGTCTAATTTTGTGCACAATTATTATTCTTAACAATGTGCAACTACCTCACTTATTTTCGTCAATTTCAACTGTTTAAAGTTTGACGTTGTTTTGAGTCGAAATGTGTTGCAATTTGGATGCTGGCAAAACTTCAAACATATTTTTAATGTTTAAATTCTTGCCAAAAATCATCGGACATTCTTGTAAGTCAGACCCTAAGATCCTTATACTACAATGCCAGTTCACATAGCTTTGGGTGCCCTGCTCACGCCTCAAATTTCTGGAAGGGATTCTTTCAACTTCAGTGCAGAATATTAATTGGAAGCTTGGAAATGGTGAACTCATCAAATTCTGGACATCCAGATGGATTGATGGTAACAATATTTCCTCACTCTGCCCTGCTCTAACAACTGCTGTATGGAACCTCGAAGCAACTATCCTATTTCAAGGGGAATGGATAAACAACGATTGGCATTGGAGACCGCGACTTCACTGCATCTCTACTCCAATCCTTAGAGAAGAAAGAGAGAGACTGTTGGAGCTCATAGCTGACAGTCACCCATCAGGTTCTAAGGACAGACCATCATGGAGGCATAACGCAACAGACGTTTACACTGTCAAGTCAGCCTACAATCTCTTTATCTGCTCAGGACTCAGATCCCCATACTAGGAAGCAGCTTAGGTGTCAATTGCACCTCTGAAATGCAAAGACTTTCGTCTGGCAGCTGAGCTGGGAGAAGATTAACTCTAAGGCTTTTCTTCGTTCCAGGGGTTGGTTGGGAGACCCGACATGCACAGCTTGTGTAACATCCCGTAATTTTAAATACAATATTTTGAATTAATAAATAATTTTAAATGAGTTTATTTAATTATTTTGAATTTTTGTGAAATGGTCATTTTTGCACGTGCGAAACACGTGCAGATATTTTTGAAATACAAGTTTTGGAATTTTGAGTTTCCAAATAAATTCTATTATTCATAATTAGATATATTTGATTTTTTGAAATTTTTCTGAATAAATAAACTAATTTTATAAATACTTCGAAAGGAAGGGGCTTTTTTGTAAAAAGGTCGTTAGGGGTGAAAATTTAACTTAAAAATTGTTTGGATGTATTTAGGGCCAGATATTTAGTAGAAGGCTCTAAGGAATTAGATTATTTCAGTATTTGGTTGATTTTTATTGATTTAATAGAATAAATATGTAATTACACAATTTTGAAATTGTTGGGGACTTTATTGCAAATATTTATTTATTGAGGGTAAATGTTAGAAAATATATTTGGGAAATCTAAAATTTATTTGTATAGATTATTTATAAATTTTCTGGATTTTTTCGAATAGTTTATGACATATTTGCAAATACTAAACAATGAAGGACTTTTGTGCAAAATTACCACTTGGAGTAAAAACTCCATAATTTTCTTGAATTTCGGGCTGCACGTGGGCTTATCAGATCTGGGTGTGAAGGGATTAAATTATTTTATTTTAAATTAATTTGAATAACTAATAATTGGAAGGGATCCATATATGTAAATAAATAATCTTATTGGTGGAGTAGATTAGTAAACTTTTGTGAAAACCCTAGGGCCAATCTAATTAGGTCAACAGCTGGCAAACCTCCTTGTGCACTCAAAACATCTCTCTCTCTCTCATTAATTTCTTGAATTTTAAAGCTTGGATCTTGGACTTTTGCAAGGAGAAGACTTTTATTTATTTCTATTATTATTCTTCAAGTTGATCTTCTTTGAGGTGAGTGATACTTCTAGTTTTTTAATGTGTTTTACTTATATTTTTATGATGGATGAACTTATAGATGTTTACATGAACTAAAGATGCAATTTTTGTGAGAGATGATCATGTTTTATTAATTTTGAATGTTAAATATTGATTGTGGATGAAAAATCTAACTTCGGATCTATTAATTTGATAGTAGTTAATAAAGATATGTAAAAATAATTAGAACTCGTTATATGTTCTTAAATTCATACTTGATTGATTATAAAGTTGAGATTTTTTCATGTTATTGATTGCTTTTAATCATCAAAATTGAAACTAAACATTAGGGTTTGAATAATTGTTGTATGGATCAAAAGTAATTTATTTTGAAGTGGTTTATGCGTAAAAGATTAATCTTTTTTGCTTAAAATAAATCTAATGAGAATATATATGATTGTAGATGTTAGATCATGGTGTATGATTCAAGAAAACATGTTTTGAATGATTAAAAGGTGAGATTTTGTAGACATTGTATGGTCTGGACTGTCGTCTGTTTCAGTTTGAAATGAGATTTCGACCTAGTTGCTGATGGAATTATAAAAAACTTATAAAATAGAAATTGTAGCTTACTGTGTCTAGTTTCCAGAACATCCGACGGATCCTCAATCCGACTTATCGATTTCAAGATATGCAATTTCTACCATTGTACTGTCGTAGTTTTAGATTTTTAAAATAACGGCAAGTTTTCAGAATTTATTGAATATGAACCCTTTAAAATAATTTATTTGATTCCAGATTTTTATGGTGGATTCCTTGATATGTGCTGAACTTAATTTGATTTTTCTAGAATTTAATATTGATGATAGAATGTACTGTTTTGAGGAACAAAGTCATGTAACTTTCAGATTTTTGAATAAAAGATAGTTTTCAGAATTTATTGAAAATCAACCTTTTAAACTAATTTATTTGAGCCCAGATTTTTATGGTGGATTCCTTTATATGTGCTGGATTTAAGTGAATTTTTCCAGAATTTAATAATGATTTTTAAGTGCACTGTTTTGAGTAACGAAATCATATAATTTTCAGATTTTGTAAAAATCTATATTTTCATAGATGAATGGTGCTTCCATACTTATAAACGAATTCTCATGGCAATACTAGTTAATTAATAGGAATGGGAATAATGAACAGTATATTTGTATAACAAAAACCAAGTTGGGTTTTGATTTGAGGCATAGAGTTCTGATGTGGACCCTAGAAAGATTGTTAATAAAATTTTGAGTTATGAGACTCTAGAGGTTCAGTGGGACCCTAGTATGCCGGCAGATGATATTTTTTGGTTTATGGCCAGTTAGGGCCTTGATGTTGATTAGTTAAGTCCGGTAGGGTACGCCAACTCTAGGGAAACTGTGGTTAATTAAATGAACTTAATAAATAATAAGGACATGCACTAGTTGGAGATATGACGAAATAAGAGGAAACATGGGTAGGGGGCCTCATATGATCTGCGGGGGGAGATGGTTTCACTGATTATCGGGGTGTGAGGAAGAGATCCAATCACTTGCGATGTGGCTAGTCTTCCTGATTATCGGGATCGAGGCGACGTCAGTGGGATATTTGCGGGATGAGGTACCATGTGCTTTTGCGGTGTGAGTTTCATTACCTGACCTTTGGGGTGAGAGCAATTGCGTTGGGGGATTGATTCCACTGATTACCGGGTCATGGACTAGATACTCACGGGATATCTAAATCTTAAAGTAATCATGGTAGTAGGTTAGTTGTAGGACGAGGGATTAAACTATATAAGTGGAGAACGATAAGGGCTTGCACCGGACCTATGTAGAATGGGATGCATAGAATCCGACAAGTATGCATTGGTAATCATCATGTGCATTTGTGTTTTCTTGACTTGTATTATGCATGCTTGTTTTCTGTTTTCTTACACTTGACACTTAGCCTAGTTTCACTTGATGATTTATGCTTCATTTATTGTTATTTCTTGTTCCATCTGTTATTACCGTGTTAATATGTTTCACTTGTTGACTTATGATTTTATTCCTTATGTTTCATTTAAGTTGTACTTCTTTTGAAAATCACTCACACCGTTATGGCTGACCCCTATAGTTTTGGGGGTTAGGGTTATCTCTAGCCTTATGTTTTACAGGTAGGTACCATTAGCTTGGAGTTGGGGGCATGTGGTAGATTAGTAAATATTTATGCATATCGTGTAAAAGGATTGATTGTAAAGAGAAAATTGTATTTATGGTGTTGTGTTGTAAAAAGAATTGTAATCCAAAGTATTTAATTTCCGCTGTGCTTTGTAAAAGAGTTGATGTAATAAAAAGTTTTAATTTTTCCTGTATTTGGTTGCTATGTTTATGATTACATTGAAGATGATTCTGGAAATTGTGCCACGTAATTCTAATTTTATTTATTGAAAATCTGGGGCGCTACAGCTTGTGCATGTCTGGTTGAAACAACCTTTCGTATTTTTTTTGAATGCCCCATCGCAATAGCCACTTTCAATTTTTTCACCACCCTCTTCCACATACACATAGTGCCTCACAAATTCTAATAAAATAGCATGTGTTTACTGTTTTGCACATATAGCTTTTCACCTATTTAAAGCATTGTAATGAACATAAAATTTTACTCTTAAGACTTTAGAATCATGATATGAGATGTGATTGAGGATTTTAATTTGCATGTGAATAGAATGGCTAATAAAACACCAATACACCAAACAAGTTGCAAAAGCTCACTGTTTTGAGATGAAGTTAGTTTTGTGTTAACTAGTTGCTTGAGATGGTTGGGCTTGCAATTTAGGAGATGAAAATGCTCCCATTCCATGCTTTAGGTTGCTGTGTATGATGTGTATTAATTTGGGGCTCGTCTGGGCTCGATTAGCCCTTGAAACGGGTCCGGAAAGAACCCATAAATGACAGTTTTTGCCTAAGTTTGCTTGCTGTTTGGAAATCTTATCTTGCTGTTTAGGGGCGTTTCTCACTTCTTTTGCACATTTATCATGTTGAATATGGACCTATAGTATAGTACTAGTGTGGGGCCACATAAACATTGATTTGATCGCCAAACGAGTTCAAAAGAGTCGATTTATTCACTATTTGGGACTATCATTGTTGGATGTTTCTCGCTCGCTATTTTGAGCATTTTTACACTAGTTTAGTGTGCTAATGAAAATATTATGGACCTTAACTTGCTGTTTAATAATGTAACAGTAGGAACCCTGCGTCTTATCTTGGTAACACTTAAATTTCACGGTAGAATAGGAACCTGTATCGCCTCGAACGCGTCGGTTGTGGACTGTTTTCGTGTGCTACTTTACTCGCTATCCAGGGATGTTTGCTCGCTATTTTGGAGTTACAACTCGTCGGGACCATGGAGGAGTTTGGAATCAGTTGGACTCAAGGAGAGCTTGGTCACGGCCGAGAGATGTGTTCAAAACATCAAGTGTTGATGGCGAAATGGCGATCGAGGAGAGCTCTATTCGCTGTTTTCGTTGGGGGTAGTTTTGGGCCGAGTTTGAGCTAACTCTTGAGCTTGTCTGTTGGCCAAATTGGACCCTAATTGGTTGGGTTAAATCTTAATTAAATTTACTGATTTGTTCAACAATATAGAACTAGATGAGAGTCATCTAGTGATAGACATTCACTTGAACCTAACAGAAGTTAGACTAGTTGCCTTAACTTAAAATGAGTAATCAGATTCTAAGATAGGTCTCTAGTAGAATGTTAGATCGATTTTATAAAGAATGTAAGGCATAAAACACTACTTGGTTAATAGTGTAAAAGCAAGAAAATTGCCTAGTAATTCAACTCGTTAATTGAACTTCGCGGATGAATAAAAAGCTAGATGTAATGATATGGTTAATTAACTAATAGCATCATGTCAATGATAAGAGGCTAGAAATTGTAATAAAAAGAAGACAGGAGCCATTAGAATCGGGTAAGACTAGTTAAAAAAAGAACCAATCTAATAATTGTAGAATACTATACTCACAAATTCTAATAAGCTTGGGTTGTCATAAGGATGTCGTTGTATGTACTGTCTTTAATATATGAGCGTGGCTTTGAGGCGAGGTAGGACCCGAAGTGCCGGTGGTATCATGTTTCTAAGAAAGGAAAGTTTTGTGATTATCCTGTTGTTGTTGATAACAGGTAGGGTAAGCTACCTTTAGGCCGCGTTACTATCTATTTGTAAGGACATGCACTAGACAGGCGTTGAGCTCACTTGTCAAGGGCACACGTGCGACGTTGTATCGACTATTAATTTATGGGATTTAGTGATAAGGAGGTGATGTGGACGTAAAAGCCGCAAGGTCCTGTTCGGACTTAGGGGATGGACCCTTAAGCTTCTGAATTTGTTCTAAGTTATCAGTACGAATGGGGAGCAAGCGTTTAAATCTGAGTCTTTCGGCGGAGTAGGGAAAGGCCTGCCGATTCACCTTATATTCATGATAACTTTTGGTAGGGTCCATGAATGGAGAGAGACCGATTTCGGCAGAGCTGAATGATCACCGGCCTGGCCGAGAGTGGAGAAAAACAACCGATCCATGCTGCGTGGAGAGAGACCACCGATCCGAGCGAACGGAGTGATCACCATCGTTCGGAGTGGAGAGAGATCACCGGTCTGATTGCAGTAGTGAGAGTGGACCGCATGAACTGCAAACTCTACTAGTCACTGGATAAATGTCAGGTACATGGTAAGAGTACAAGAGTAGGTCTGCATTGCGAGGGATCAAACCCTATAATCTGAATGACTCGTGCTTGATTGAGAAGTATGTTGTATGAGATGCATATGTTTCCAATCAAGTGTGCATTTAAATAAGAGCATCATGTGCATTTGAGTTTGTGCATTAGATTCTAGGTCATGGCATACACCGGCACTTCTTTTGCTTGACTTTCACATTTTCTACATTAATATTGATTGTTGAGGATTTGAAGATCGCTAGTTTTATCAGCATTGCGTTAGTTACAATTAACTAACGTACCCACAGTTGGTTAGTTGCTGGACTACTGATCATGGGAGCAAAGGACTCAAGCTGCATGGGGCATCCAAGTGACCTAGAAATTGTGTAATGTAATTCTTGATGTAAATTATTGAAGCATTTGGACATTGTAATAACAATGATGTAATAAAAAATTTAATTTCCTGTGATTTTTGTGTGTTATGTACTCATTTGAAGTAAAGATTCTGGATTGTGTAACGAGTTCCAATGTAGAAAATTGGGGTGCTACATGTAACTACCTGTTCCCGCTATTTTTCCATTTCCCCACCTTTTGTAATATTTTATTTGTAATTGAATAAAATACTATATTTTCGCTCTTGATATTTTTAATTTAATCTTGTTCATGAAATTCTTCATTCTTGTTGATTGAGCTAGTCGTGTGGTTCCTATTTCTTCTATTTAATTGTGGGTATTTTTATTTGAACCCTATCTATTTGGATCTATCTCTTATTGAACCATAAAACCCAATTTCATTTGTTCTTGACCGAAATTCGCTATTATTGGACCCTAATCCGCCAACCCAGTACCCTAATTATACCCTATAAATACAACTCTACTGCAAACCCTAAAAATTACACACAATCGAAATCCTAGCTGCTTATTCTCTCTCCTCTCTCCTCCCGTTCCCTCTCTCCCTATGTTTTCCTGCCAAAACTCCACATCCCTATCCCGTCGTCTTCCCCGGCCAAGCTCCGGCCATCCCCCATCTTCCGACGACCACCCCTCATAGCCTCTCCCGTCGATCTCATCGGGGCCGCCTCTCTTCGACGCTTGAGCACACCGTAAACCCCCTTGCTCCTCCCTTCTGCTCTCGTCGACAAACAGCCAAAGCCCCGATGCTACTCCCTGTTTCGATCACCGAATACCAGTGCCATCTCCCCTATTGCGCCACTCGACCTCTCCGTCGACACTGCCCCCGCTCCCCAGCACCGCCGCCGCACCTTTGGACGGCCACTGCTGTTGTTGTTGCAGTCTCTTTGTGTGCTGAGTTCTTCTATTGCACGTATATTGCACGTGGTATTGGTGGATTGTGTTAGTTCGTGGGTTCGTTGCTTCGGGATCCTTATCCCGTTATTCTTGGTGTTCAATTTTTTCGTTTTTAAGGCAAGTTACTGTCCTCTTGAATTGTTAATTATATCAAATTCAAGTTTTGTTGAAACTCTTGCAAGTAGATCCCTTGTTTATCGTATTATACCTTTTTCATCTCTTCGTTGGGTCTATTGAGCGTTTACACGAGCTAATCCCAATATTCTTGACATCGTGCCACTTTTGACTCTAAAAATTGGATCTTTCATGCCTTCATGTAGAATTGATAATAGGGTTAACCGTATAATCATGACACAATTAATTATTGTAGAAACAACTGCTAGGTTGTATGTTTGGTTGATTGTTTGTTGCTTGATCGATGATAATTTAGTGTATGTATATGATTTGATTCTTATTCACGTTATTGCACCCATCATGTTGATTATGCAATTTATTTACTAAAGAATTGATACCCATCATGTTTAATTAATTTATTTTCATGAAAACCACCCAAAATCTGTATATTGCTTGCTGACCTGTATGTTGACTGCAGTTTTTGAACTAGTAAATGATCTTAAAACGAATTACTTTCTAAATATGAATTGTACCCTTATCTTTCTATTTTCCAGAACATCTTGAATTTTTGAATTCTGAGTTGTATAGCAAAAGTTATGCCCATTTTACTACAGCTGTGTTTTTAATTCCAGATTCTCAGATTATTGTACGGTCCAAGTTCAAACAGTAAATAGGATGATCAAATGATAAGACCTTGCTATGAAATTTTCCATATTGTTATTAATCATATTTAGGAGTCCAGAAAATATTTTTTATTAATTTATTATTGAGTTTTTGCTGATTCTAAAAGTAAAATAACATAATGTTGAATTGCTGTCTGAACATGAGATCTGTAAAGAATGGTGTGATTGACCTAGCTACTTTTGTCGGAATTTGAACTTTAAATATGCGTTGGAACCATGTGGAAGTCTAGTTTCTAGAACTTCTGACGGATTCACCTTTCAAGTTCTGAAACAGCCAAAAACTGCATTTTTGTACAGACTACTCTTGCTATCCAGAATTTTATATTTCAGTTTTTAATAGATTAATTATTTCTATATCGTACTATTGCATGAATCAGTGTATGTCTGTTGCATTGCATGATCCCAATGTCTTATTGTCATCGTTCCAATTGCCCTACTGCATGTTATCACCTTATTATTCCCCCATTGTTACTATTGTTCACCCTTTGTCTCAAATTGCATATTGTATTGTTGCATTAATAAAATAATTAACAAGCCGAGGTTTAAGGGAATGACTTGAGTAGTGAATAATATAGTGACTGTGTCGGCCAGTGTTTATTGATTGATTGTGGAGAACTGACTATGGCACCCCAATCTTTCGTGTATTGCATCAATGTATCGTATTAATGAATTAGTGAATCATCGTAATGTATCGTGCAGCAATATTGTATCGTATCAGTGATTATCATACCGACACATGATCTATAAAATTAACCACTCGGTATAAATGAAATTGATCGTATGCATCGAACCTGTAGTGTGGGATGCAGTAGTGCATGCATTAGTTAGGATTAAAATGATTAATAGTGATGGAACTGAGATGAATCCCAGGACTACGGATTGGTGTGCGTATCGATCGTTAAAGATAAACAGATTGCTTAATTGTGATCTAACCCTATACAGCGGAAACTAGGGTTCACAAATTATACCTGCGGTGAGAAGAAGACGACAGCGACCCCAAGATCTTCTGCACGTATTCCTTCCTCGGGTTGGACGTCGTGTGGGCGACGATCTCCCAACCTTTCTTCTCTTCTTGGCTGACCTCTCTTTCTCCCCTTTCGTGAATCACGAGTTTTGAGAAAAATCTTATATTTCAGATTGTCAATGACGGCCAGAGAAATAGAGGATATATATAAGGCTACGGCAGGGACCATGAGGAGAAATTAGGGTTAGGTCTCCTAACGGATCTGGGTATCCCGTGTTCAGCCCGAACACACAACCCAGGCCCATTAACAATAGCTCGGTCCACTAAGGAGCTATTGTTGCACTACCTTCCTAATCCCAAATTATATTTATGGGCTCCTTTTATTATATGCTCGTTCAACTCCCCATGTTAAGATATCGAATGTCCGTCGATCAAATTAAGTTACTGACAACTACATTGATCAACATCTTTTATCCTTAAGTAGTACCACTCAACTTTATTTGTCATGTCGGATATAATCCACCTGCAGGGTTTACATGACAATCCTTATGAGCTCCTTAAGGGGACATCATCAACCCGACGTATCGGGACATGGATTCCTTTTACAATCAACATCCCATCATACATACAATGCTATTACCCAATTCATAGAGGTTGTTGATCCATAATGAATCTCACTCATTTATGAGTCAAAGTAATGCACACTGCATATACATGTCTGTTATTATATCTGGATTAAGAGCATAAGCATCCTTAATAACAGAGGTGTTTGTTCTCTTTTGTAGTCAGTACAAAGAGAACAACCTCAAGTGGTCCTGTTCAATACACACAAAGTGTACTAGTGTAAACCTATAGTCAAGACAGACTAATACCAGATTACACTACAACCTTTCCAATGGATTGTCCAAGTCCGTCTAGGTTGTGAACTATTTATATATTCCATAGGGAACTGATAATATGATCTTCTGTGTGTCACCTCACACCATATTATCAACCTTATAGAATATCAGACACTTGCATTAATATTATAATAAACACAATATGCAAACATATGCCCATATGATTCTCATTCAAAAAAAATAAGGAAATAAAGTTAATACAAAAGTGATGCTTTCAGTATATAACCCTAACAATCTCCCACTTATACTCAAAGCATTGCTTTTCAGTATACTGTTACAAATCTCCCACTTATACTTAAAGCCATGCTGCTACGCATCTGACTCCCATACCCTCAACATGACTATCAAAAGCCTTAGCTGGTAAGCTCTTAGTGAAGGGATCAGCTAGGTTGTCTGCTGATGCTATCTTGATCACAGCAACTTTTCCTTTCTTTACGAAATCTCGTATCAGGTGGTACTTGCGCTCAATGTGTTTACTTGCCTTATGGGCTCGTGGTTCCTTCGAATTTGCAACTGCACCACTATTATCACAATAAAGTGTAATAGCCTTAGGCAAATTAGGTACCACATCCAAGTCCAATAGGAAGTTTATGAGCCAAACCGCTTCTTTGGCTGCCTCAGAGGCTGCCACATACTCGGCTTCCATGGTAGAATCAGCAATACATTTTTGCTTGATACTCCTCCATATAGTGGCTCCACCTCCCAAAGTAAATACATAACCTGAGGTTGATTTCCTGGAATCCCTATCTGACTGAAAATCTGAGTTTGTATACCCCAAGGCAACTAAACTATCTGCCTGGTAAACTAGCATGTAATCTTTAGTCCTTTTCAGGTACTTCAAAATATGCTTTACGGCAGTCCAGTGCTCTTGTCCCGGGTTAGACTGATATCTGCTAACCATGCCTACGGCAAAGCAGATATCTGGTCTCGTACATAGCATTGCATACATTAAGCTTCCTACTGCTGAAGCATAAGGAACTGCTTTCATGTTCTCTATCTCTTTAGGTGTCCTCGGACACTGCTCCTTTGATAGGGCAATTCCATGCCTAAAAGGTAAGAAACCTTTCTTAGAATTTTGCATGCTAAAACGAGTTAGTATAGTATCGATATAGGAAGCTTGAGACAAGCCCAACATCCTTTTCTTGCGATCTCGTAGAACTTTGATCCCAAGGATGTGACCTACTTCTCCCAAGTCCTTCATATCAAACTGTTTGGATAACCATACCCTTACGTTAGATAATACCTTCACATTGTTTCCAATGAGCAAGATGTCATCCACGTAAAGTACTAGGAATACCACTACGTTTCCGTCACACTTTTTGTATACACACGATTCATCTTGACATTGATCAAATCCATAGAATTTTATCACCTGATCAAAACATATGTTCCAAGATCTGGAAGCTTGCTTAAGTCCATAAATGGACTTCTTGAGCTTACAAATAAGATGCTCTTGGCCCTTTTCAATGAACCCGTCTGGTTGCTTCATATAGATGTCTTCCTCAAGACATCCATTAAGGAAAGCTGTCTTGACATCCATTTGCCAAATCTCATAATCAAGATGAGCTGCAATAGATAAAAGAATCCGGATAGACTTAAGCATGGCTACTGGCGAAAAAGTTTCCTCATAATCGATACCCTCTCTTTGAGTAAAACCTTTTGCAACAAGCCGAGCTTTAAAGGTTTCAACCTTACCATCTGATCCTCTTTTTCTCTTATAGACCCACTTGCATCCAATGGCTTTTACACCAACAGGTGGTTCTACAAGCTCCCAGACTTGATTAGAATCCATAGATTCTATTTCAGATATCATTGCTTTTTGCCAAGACTCTGCATCTTTATCTTGGAGTGCTTCATTGTAGGTACAGGGATCATAATCTTGTTCCTCAGGGACAAAGTCTGACGACTCTCCCAAGAACATATATCTATCAGGTTGTATCACAACCCTCCCACTACGACGAGGCACTATCGGTTGTGGTGCAACATTTGTGACACGTTGTGCAGTTACTGGTG
Organism: Hemerocallis citrina; assembly: GCA_017893485.1. Taxonomy (NCBI): domain Eukaryota; kingdom Viridiplantae; phylum Streptophyta; class Magnoliopsida; order Asparagales; family Asphodelaceae; genus Hemerocallis; species Hemerocallis citrina. The sequence continues at coordinate 32,172,435 of CM030365.1, read as the reverse complement.
GTACATCCTGTTGTACTGTTGGTACTGAAGTATTTGGTGTCTCACCTCTCAGTTCTTCTAGAACAGCTCTACTTATGGGTTTGTGGTTCATTACATAGTCTTCCTCTAAGAATCGAGCATTGGTGCTAACAATGACCTTCTGATCCTCAGGACTATAAAATAAACCACCTTTCGTTCCTCTTGGATAGCCTACAAACAAGCGTACTTCTGTACGAGATTCCAACTTATCGGCTTTCCCATTCAGCACGTGTGCTGGACTACCCCAAATCCGAACATGTTTCAGATTAGGCTTACGCCCAGTCCACAGTTCTGTGGGAGTAATTGGTACTGACTTGGAAGGAACCAAGTTCAAAATATAAGCTGCAGTTTCTAAGGCATATCCCCAAAACGAATCTGGTAAATCTGAATAACTCATCATTGATCTAACCATCTCCATAAGAGTCCTATTCCTTCTTTCTGCTACACCATTCTGTTGGGGTGTTCCAGGTGCTGATAATTGGGATGTGATCCCAGCCTTTGACAAATAGTCCCTAAACTCCCCAAAGAGATACTCGCCACCACGATCTGAACGTAATGACTTGATACATTTTCCATGACGCTGCTCCGTTTCTGCCTTGTACTCTTTGAATTTCTCAAAGCACTAAGACTTACGGCGCATCAAATAAATGTATCCATACCTTGAATAATCGTCAGTAAATGTGACAAAATATTCAAAGCCACCTCTAGCCTGGACAGTCATGGGCCCACACAAATCAGAATGAACCAATTCCAACACATCTTTGGCCCTATACCCCTTTGCCTTGAAAGGCCTATTGGTCATTTTACCTTCCAAGCAGGATTCACAGACTGGTAGTGCCTCCACTTCCAATGAACTCAAAGGTCCATCTTTAACCAGTCTTTGAATCCTTCTTAGGTTAACATGCCCCAATCGCAAGTGCCAAAGATATGTTTGGTTCATACAAGAAGGTTCTTTTCTCTTATTTATGTTAGAAGACATATTATTCATTTCCATAAGTTGCATTGTGGGCGAAATAGGATTAATGACATATAGATTATCAACCAATGCACCAAAACAGATAAAATGCTTATTTTTTCTAATAACAATATTGTCATTAAAATAAACTGAATATCCATCCTTAACTAACATAGAAACAGAAATTAAAATGCCTTCTAAGTGAAGGTGCATAAAGACAATCTCTCAATGTCAAAGACTTATTTTTGCCAAAAGATAAAATAACATCTCCTACTGCAACGGCCGCTACTCTTGTAGCGTCACCCATAAACAACCATATCTCTCCATCACTCAGCCGTCTGGTTTCCTGGAACCCCTGCAATGTATTGCAGACATGATTAGTGGCTCCTGTATCTACACACCAGGTGCCGGTAGATAGCACCGCTAAACATGTTTCAACAACTAGTAAATGAGATATACCTTCTTTGTTCTTTTGTTTGAGAAGTGGACAGTCAGTCTTCCAATGTCCTGACCCTTTGCACTTGAAACACTTGCCTTTCGGCTTTTTCACAGCGCCTTGAGGTCCCATGCCCTTCTTTGCTGAGTTTACTTGTTTCTGAACTTTCTTCTTCTTACCACCTTTCGGCTTAGAAGTAGAGACCTTTTCAGTCACATAAACATGGGCATTCTGCTTGAAGAGAGCTTCAGCATCCTGTAGTTCATTTGCAAGTTCTGACAAAGTATACAACCTTTTGTTCATGTTGTAATTAAGGCAAAACGAGTCAAAACTTTTAGGCAGAGTCCCGAGAATGATATCGACCTGGGTTTCCCCATCGATTTCAGCACCAAGGATCTCCATCTCATTTAGATGACCCATCATCTTGAGAACATGATCCCTTACTGGTGTCCCCTCAGCCATAGATGCATTCATCAAACTCTTCATAGCAAATTGCCTAGCTGCTCTACTCTGATGTCCGAAGAGTTCCTTAAGGTTGTACATCATATCATAAGCTGTGGACATTGCCTGATGCTGATGCTGCAGTACATTTGACATAGATGCCAAAATGTAACACCGCGCCATCTCATCTGCCTTATTCCACTTCTTATAAGCCTCTTTGGCCTCTTCATCAGAGTCAGCATCAGGCTTAGGTGGGCATACTTCACTAAGTACAAATTTGTACTCTTCAGCAGTTAAGACAATATCCAAGTTACGTTTCCAGTCAATATAATTAGGTCCAGTAAGTTTGTTTTCTTTAAGAATCACCATAAGTGGACTGAAAGAACCCATTTTTGAAATCCTGAGAATCACATAAAATAAAGATTATGTAGGGCATAACCTTTTGAATTAATTAAATATTAATTCCCTCAAAACAATAAAAAAATTCACCAACACCTTAAACACCATGAATTTAGCATGCCACGATAGTGTGGACGTATACAAATTCAATATTTGTTCAAGTAGGTTTTTCCTATTAATTTTACTATCATGTCAACACAACTTTATGACAAATAAAATTAATCTGTTGGTCTTGCTTTGGTCCTACAAATAATAGCAGTGACTCCGATGGGGAGGATACCATTATTTGCATCTAAGTGTATACCATTGCTTAATACTAAGTCCATTATCTTGTATTGAGTTCCTTCAGATGGAGAAGTGAACACATACTAGGTAACTTTCTATAATTATCCCTAAGGAAGTTTATACTGGTGATCCAAAATTATACTCATCCGATATGGAGGAAGGCACTAAAGCCAACACGCAAGTATAATTATATCACCTACAAACCAGCAATGGAGACCGTGGGATTCATGTTAAAAGAATTCCCTCTCCCACTTAGTTATTTAACAATGAGGGTTTTTCTACTAGTTAATTTATGTCCATGTTGTCCATTATTAATGTGATCCTAGTTTTTTTCAAAAAAAAAACATCACAATATAATAAGCATGCATAATCAGAATAAGAAATAATGGCAATAAATTTGAAAATAAATATCCAACTATAATGGCCATCTTTCCTGATCCTTCCCCGACTGTGCGAAGCCCAAATCTGACCCTGCGCGGAGCTATACGGGGTTCGACCCTGCGCGGGGTTCGGGGCAGCGCCCCGATTTTTTTTTTTTTTTTTTTTTTTTAAGGTTTGGCTGCCAGATTTCTTCATCGAAACCATCTGTCGATCTCCGGACTGCCTGAAACAGCAACTCCTCCGGCGTCAGAAACAGCCACCGCCGCCATCACGATCAATCAAAAAAAAATTAAAATTACATCAATCCTATGCCTCCCGAAGGAGTTCATACATAATCTAGATTGAAAAATTTAAATTACATCAATCCTATGCCTCCCGAAGGAGTTCACACATAATCTAGATTGAAAAATTAAAATTATAAGCACGATCAACCCTCGTGATATTAATTACATCCACAAAACAACAACAACACAATAATTACATCCACAAAACAACAACAACACAAACAAAACATGCATTGGACCATAATAGTTGGATCTAAGATGCCTGCAAAACCGAGTTAGAACAGATCTACATCTAGAACAGATCTACATCTACCGACTATCATGCAACACAAGTTTTATTGGACAACATGGATGTAACAATCAATACGCAGATCCAATACCGGCTCTGATACCAATTGATGGAACTGAGATGAATCCCAGGACTACGGATTGGTGTGCGTATCGATCGTTATAGATAAACAGATTGCTTAATTGTGATCTAACCCTATACAGCGGAAACTAGGGTTCACAAATTATACCTGCGGTGAGAAGAAGACGACAGTGACCCCAAGATCTTCTGCACGTATTCCTTCCTCGGGTTGGACGTCGTGTGGGCGACGATCTCCCAACCTTTCTTCTCTTCTTGGCTGACCTCTCTTTCTCCCCTTTCGTGAATCACGAGTTTTGAGAAAAATCTTATATTTCAGATTGTCAATGACGGCCAGAGAAATAGAGGATATATATAAGGCTACGGCAGGGACCATGAGGAGAAATTAGGGTTAGGTCTCCTAACGGATCTGGGTATCCCGTGTTCAGCCCGAACACACAACCCAGGCCCATTAACAATAGCTCGGTCCACTAAGGAGCTATTGTTGCACTACCTTGCTAATCCCAAATTATATTTATGGGCTCCTTTTATTATATGCTCGTTCAACTCCCCATGTTAAGATATCGAATGTCCGTCGATCAAATTAAGTTACTGACAACTACATTGATCAACATCTTTTATCCTTAAGTAGTACCACTCAACTTTATTTGTCATGTCGGATATAATCCACCTGCAGGGTTTACATGACAATCCTTATGAGCTCCTTAAGGGGACATCATCAACCCGACGTATCGGGACATGGATTCCTTTTACAATCAACAGCCCATCATACATACAATGCTATTACCCAATTCATAGAGGTTGTTGATCCATAATGAATCTCACTCTTTTATGAGTCAAAGTAATGCACACTGCATATACATGTCTGTTATTATATCTGGATTAAGAGCATAAGCATCCTTAATAACAGAGGTGTTTGTTCTCTTTTGTAGTCAGTACAAAGAGAACAACCTCAAGTGGTCATGTTCAATACACACAAAGTGTACTAGTGTAAACCTATAGTCAAGACAGACTAATACCAGATTACACTACAACCTTTCCAATGGATTGTCCAAGTCCGTCTAGGTTGTGAACTATTTATATATTCCATAGGGAACTGATAATATGATCTTCTGTGTGTCACCTCACACCATATTATCAACCTTATAGAATATCAGACACTTGCATTAATATTATAATAAACACAATATGCAAACATATGCCCATATGATTCTCATTCAAAAAAAATAAGGAAATAAAGTTAATACAAAAGTGATTCTTTCAGTATATAACCCTAACAGATAGATATAAGGATTGACACAACATTGACATTGCATATTGTAAATCATTGTTCCTATTGATTCCAAATATTGTTTAAATATTACGGATACCATTGAATATTGTTACCAAATATTGAATCATTGTTTATACCAATGCATCGTTACCATGATATTGTTTATTGATTATTGTCCCGTGTTATTGAGTCATATCGATCCATTGATTTATTGTTACACCGTTATTCTATTGTTCCTTGCTTTCTCTACTTGCTGCCTATGACTTGCTCTAAGGATAGTTTTTCTCATCATTTTAGATGAAGTGTATACAGGTAATGAAGAAGAATTGCATGCTGGAATTGGAGAATAAAGATTCTAAAGATTTAATGCTTTTTAATTGCTTATTATTTTATTAAACTTATGTATTGAGACATGTTATTACTTGTGATTGGATTATTATTGTATTGGGCTTATGTCCCAGATTTTATTATTATTTCCAGACGTTGGTTTATGGTACTTGGATATTATATATTGCTTCATTTCAAGTATTATTATTCATGAGATTATTATTATTGCCTGCAAAATTGTTCTGTATTGATTATATTGTTGAGTTGATTAATTAAACAGCTTATGGGTGACGTTAGTCATTTGCTGGGCCAATGTCATGTGCTCGTATTCCGTATTTTTGGGAAGCGGGGCGTGACTAGTTTTTTAGTGGTATCAGAGCTCGGGTTTGGATAATATATCAGTTAAATGTGACTAACGAAAGGAAGTTTAGCTTTGATTAATATATTAATCAGATTTGAGTTTTTATCAGTTTGACTCAATAATATCTACAATACAGTAATCACATGAGTAATCGATAACCAACTCATGATCTGTACGCTAACCAGTTGATTTTTATTGCAGACCATGGTTAGGAGAGGTGCTTCTTCTTCCCATGCTGGGGCTGATCAGTCCGATGAGCCCACTATTGCACAGATGATGAAAATGCAGCGTGAGCACAACAGACTGATGTTGCGGATGCAATGACAACATAATGAACAATTGAGAATGGCTTACGAAGCTGCTAATTGGGAACCCATTGTGCCTGTCCCCGTGTTGCTGCCACCGACACCTGGTAATGTGGCTGATTTCATGAGGCTCCATCCGGACAAGTACTCGGGCACTGAAGGTCCACTTGAAGCCGAGCAATGGCTTATCAGGAATGCTCAGCAGTTGACTGCAGTGCGTATAGCAGATGTTGATCGTGTGGATATTGTGAGCATCTAACTTGTTGATCTTGCCCACATCTGGTGGCAAGCTGAAGCTAAGTGATTGGGCAGACCCATTCCCTGGGCTACTTTCACCGAGAGCTTCCTCACAATGTTCTTCCCTAATGCCACCAAGAATGAGATGGAACGACAGTTTGTTTCTTTAACTCAGGTTTGTCAGATAGTATTTATTTATGCATTTTCATTGTTATTTCATAAAGTACCGACATTAAACTAAACACTGTCTTCAATCAGGAGAGTTGGACCGTGGACGAGTACGCTGCGGAATTCACCCGACTAAGTCGTTTTGCTACCTCCATGGTGGCAAATGACGAAGATAGAGGCCGTCGTTTCTTATTAGGCTTGGATATTGAGATTCAGGATCGCCTTGCTTCCTTGAGACTTCGTTCTTATGCTGATCCTGGATGCTACAAGAATTCAGGAACAGACTAGTACGAGGAAGCGTGCTATTCAGCATTCTGCTCCGCACCCTATTGCTGATAGGCCTTCAGGAGGGTCTATTAGGAGGCCAGTTCCACCCCCTCCTGCTAGGGCATTGCCATACCCACCTGCTGATCAGAGGCCACAGTTGGTTTGTTCATACTGCAGGAAGACTGGGCATTTATGCCAAGATTGCAGAATAGCTAATCGCTCGTGCCTTCTGTGTGGAGGCAATGATCATATGGTCCGTGATTGCCCTAAGTCCAGGACGCAGGCACCAGTTAGAGATTCCGCTCAGCAGGGGGCACTTGTTTGTGGTCAAGGTGGACCACCACTTCCTCTACAGTGGCTGATATTTGACCAGAGGAGAGCCGCTCCTAGTGGTAATCTTCATGCGGGTCATGGTCAGGCCTACAACTTGACTACGCTGGATGCTGAGACTGCTTTGGGCATTTTTGCAGGTATATATTTAGTTGTTTTTCATTTTTGTATTTATTTTGTATTCCATTTTGATTTCCTTGCTATTTTGTGATCCTATCCTGTTTCTTATTCATGTTAGCTTTCCATTCATGTCTGTTTCTTGCATTTTGTTTCTGCCTTTTGTGTTCTCACTTTGACTTCTTGATAGGCATTATCCTTGTCCATTCCTTTCCTGCTCATGCTGATTTTGACTCTGGTTCTACTCATTCATTTGTCTCCTCCCGCTTCGTCGATCTGCTTCTCTTGGCTAGCAGCGCTATGCCTGTAGCTTGGAACATTACTACAGGTGGAGGTGTTGTCGTATATTCACAGATTTGTGAGCAGTCCCTGGTTATTGGTGGTGTTGATTTTGTTGCTGATCTGATTGTCATCAGCAATTCTGGTTTTGATGTTATCTTGGGGAGGGATTGGCTTGGTGCCACTCATGCTGTGATTGACTGTCGCAAGAAGAAGGTGGTGTTTCGTATGCTAGAATGATAGGAATTTAAATTCTGTACCGGTGAAACGCTGCTTGCTTGTGTGGAGAAGTTGGCTAGTCAGGAAATTGGAGTTATGGAGGAAGTGTGTGCTGATGATGTTGTCGCACCATTGGTTGTGCAAGATTTTCTGGATGTTTTTCTTAATGAACTACCGGGATTACTGCCAGATCGTGAAGTGGTGTTCAATATTGATGTTCAGTCGGGTAAAGCTCCAGTCTTTAAGAGTCCGTACAGAATGGCTCTTGTTGAACTAGCTGAGTTGAAGGAGCAGATTCAGGAGTTGTTGGATAGAGATTTTATCAGGCCAAGTGTTTCGCCTTGGGGAGCTCCAGTTCTGTTCATTAATAAGAAGGATGGTAGTCGGAGGTTGTATATTGACTACCGTGAGCTCAATAATGTCACAATGAAGAACACGTATCCGTTGCCAAGAATTGAAGACCTATTTTATCAATTGGGAGGTGTTTCTGTATTTTCGAAGCTGGATCTTCGTTCTGGTTATCATCAGGTTAAGATGAAAGCCGAGGATGTACGGAAGACTACTTTTTGTACGGGATATGGCCACTATGAATTCTTGGTGATGCCCTTTGGAGTTACTAATGCTCCAGCTGTATTTATGAGCTTGATGAATCGGGTTTTCTCTCCCTTCCTAGATAAGTTTGTGGTGGTATTCATTGATGATATTCTTGTCTATTCTTGGAATCGGGATGAGCATGTTGAGCACTTGAAGGTTGTTTTGCAAACTTTGAGGGATCATCAGTTATATGGGAAGCTTAGCAAATGTGAGTTTTGGTTGGATCATGTGGCTTTCTTTGGTCATATTATTTCTGGAGATGGTGTTTTTGTCGATCCGTCCAAGATTTCTGCGGTTAAGGATTGGCCGATGCCGAAGTCTGTATCTGAAGTTCGGAATTTTCTTGATTTAGCAGGTTACTACAAGAAGTTTGTTAGGGATTTCTCAAAGGTTGCAGGGCCATTGACCAAGTTGACTAGGAAGGATTAGAAGTTTGTGTGGGATGTGTTCTATGAAGAAGCCTCCGTTGAGTTAAAGAATCGGTTGACATCAGCACCTGTGTTGACTATATCGGATGGATCAGGAGGTTTCGTAATTCATTGTGATGCTTTAGGTAGAGGTTTAAGTGCTATTTTGATGCAACGAGGCAAGGTTGTCACATATGATTCTAGATGGTTGAGGCCGCATGAGAAGAATTATCATACACATGATTTGGAGCTTGCTGCTGTGATCTTTGCCTTGAAGCTTTGGAGACATTATTTACTAGGAGACCAAGTGGAGATCTTCACTGACCACAAAAGTCTCAAGTATGTGCTCACTTAGAAGGAGCTGAATATCAGGCAAAGGCAATGGTTGGAATTAATGGTAGATTATGATATCAGTTTGTAGTATCACCCTGGCAAGATTAATTCGGAGCCTGATGTTTTGAGTAGAAGACTGTTACTATGGTTCTTACTGAGCAGAAGGAACTAGTGGAAGCTATGAGGAGATTGGAATTAGATGTGGTATTGCCTGGTTCTGGGCAGAGTTGTATGGTGCTTCAGTTGCAGTCGTCTTTGGTGGATCAGATTAAGGACGCACAGTCTGGTGATGTGTAGTTGCAGCAGTTTCAAGCTGAGGTTGAAGCTGGTTCGAGGACTGATCTGGTAATTCATGAGGATGGATCTCTCTGCTTTGGGACTCGTCTATGTGTTTCGGAGGGAGAAGTCAGGCAGAAGTTACTTGGAGAAGCCCACCATTTGCAGTATTCTATTCATCCCGGTAGTACGAAGATATATCGGGAATTGAAGTTGCATTTCTGGTGGCGAGGCATGAAGAGGGATGTTGCAAGATTTGTTTCTCGGTGTCTGATCTGTCAGCAAGTGAAAGCTGAAAATCAGAGGACTGCTGGACTTCTTCAACCGCTTCCTATTCCGGAGTGGAAGTGGGAGAATATCACTATTGATTTTGTGGTTGCTTTGCCTAGGAGTCCCAAGGGTCACAATGCCATCTGGGTGATTGTGGATCACTTGACGAAGAGTGCTCATTTCATTCCTTTTAGAGTTGTTCAGTCCACAGAGAGCCTGGTAGAAAGGTATATACAGGAGATTGTGAGATTGCATGGTGTTCCTGTCAGTATTATATCAGACAGAGATACTAGATTCAGATCTCAATTCTGGGAGAGTCTTCAGAATAGTCTTGGGAGCAAGCTAAAGTTCAGTACTGCATTCCATCCGCAAACAGATGGTCAATCAGAGAGGACTATTCAGACCTTGGAGGATATCTTGAGGTCCTGAGTGCTTCAGTTTGGAGGATCTTGGGAAGATCATCTACACTTGGTGGAGTTTTCATACAATAATAGCTACCAAGCTAGTCTTCAAGCAACTCCGTATGAAGTCTTGTATGGTCAGAAGTGTAGATCACCAGTGTGCTGGGATGACATTGGTGAGAGGAAGCTTTTGGGGCCAAAGTTGATCACAAGACTGTTGATACAGTGGCCCAGATCAAAAAGCATTTGCAAGCCGCACAAGACAGGCGCAGGAAATGGGCAGACATGCGCATGAGACTGTTAGAGTTCGAAGTGGGTGACCATGCGTTCCTCAAGGTGGCTCCATGGAAAGGTGTGCATCGTTTTGGTGGTGGGGGCAAGTTGAGCTCTAGATTCATTGGTCAGTTCGATGTGGTGGAGTGAGTAGGCAAGGTGGCCTATAGACTCGCGTTGCGGCCAGTTCTTTCTGGAGTGCATGACATCTTCCATATTTTTCAACTCAGGAAGTATGTTCGGGATGATAGTCATGTTATTGACTGTTCGGAGTTGTCGGTTCGACCAGATTTGTCTTGTGAGATTCATCCAGTGTCGATTGTGGACCGAAGGGAGAAGATTTTGAAGAATAAGGTTATCAAGTTGGTTTGTGTTGCTTGGAATCCTCACTCTCCCGGTGAGTCGACTTGGGAGCTTGAAAGTGTGATTCAGAAGAGATTTTCCCATCTTTTTGAGTAGTTCTTGTTCTTTTCTTTCCTCGGAGTTACCCCACTACCACTTGCTTAATTTTCGAGGACGAAATTTTATTGTAAGGTGGGTAGGATTGTAACTACCATTCCCGCTATTTTCCATTTCCCCCCTTTTGTAATATTATATTTTTAATTAAATAAAATACTATATTTTCGCTTTTGATTATTTTAATTAAATATTGGTCATGAAATTCTTCGTTCTTGTTGATTAAGCGAGTCTTGTTGTTCCTATTTCTTCTATTTAATTGTGGGTATTCTTATTCGAACCCTATTGATTTGGATCTATCTCTTACTGAACCCTAAAATCCAATTTTATTTGTTCTTGACCCAAATCAGCTATTATTGGACCCTAATCTGCCAACCCAGTACCCTAATTGTACCCTATAAATATAGCTCTACTGCAAACCCTAAAAATTGCACTGAATTGAAACCCTAGCCTCTTATTCTCTCTCCTCTCTCCTCCCGTTCTCTCTCCCATTGTGTTTTCCTACCAAAACTCCATATCCCCATCCTGTTGTCTTCCTCGGCCAAGCTCCAGCCATTCCCCCATCTTCCGGCGACCACCCCTAGTCGCCCCTCCTGTTGACCTCATCGGCGATGCCTGAGCACACCGCAACCCCCCTGCTCCTCCTCCCTTTCGCTCACATCGACAGACAGCCAAAGCCTCGACCCTGCTCCTTGTTTTGATCGCCGACCACCAGAGTCGTCCCCCCTGTTGCGCCACTCGACCTCACCGTCGACGCCTCCCCCACTCGCCAGCGCCACCGCCGCACCTTTGGTCGGCCACCGCTGTTGTTGCTGTAGTCTCTTTGTGTGCTGAGTTCTTCTATTGCACTTATATTGCACGTGTTATTGGTGGATTGTGTTAGTTTGTGGGTTCGTTGCTTCAGGATCCTTATCCCGTTATTCTTGGTGTTCAATTTCATCGTTTATAAGGTAAGTCATTGTCCTCTTGAATTGTTAATTGTATCAAATTCAAGTTTTGTGAAATTCTTACAAGTAGGTCCCTTGTTTATACTTTGTTCATCTCTTCGTTGGTTCTATTGAGGGTTTACACGAGCTAACCCCAATATTCTTGACATCGTGCCACTTTTGACTGTAAAGATTGGATCTTTCATGCATTCATGTAGAATTGATAATAGCGTTAACTGTATTATCATGACAAAATTAATTATTGTAGAAACAACTACTAGGTTGTATGTTTGGTTGATTGTTTGTTGCTTGATCGATGATAATTTAGTGTATGTATATGATTTGATTCTTATTCATCATGTTATTGCACCCATCATATTGATTACGCAATTTATTGACTAAAGAATCGATACCAATCATGTTTAATTAATTTATTTTCATGAAAACTACCCAAAACCTGTATATTGCTTGCCGACTTGTATGTTGACTGATGTTTTTGAACTTGTAAATGATCTTAAAACGAATTACTTTCTAAATATGAATTGTAGCCTTAACTTTCTAGTTTCTAGAACATCTTGAATTTTTGAATTCCGAGCAGTGTAGCAAAAGTTATGAACGTTTTACTACAGCTGTGTTTTTAATTCTAGATTCTCAGATTATTGTATGTTCCATGTTCAAACAGTAAATAGGCTGATCAAATGATAAGATCTTGCTCTAAAATTGTCTAGATTGTTAGTAATCATGTTTAGGGGTCCAGAAAATATTTATTATGAATTTATTATTGAGTTTTTGCTGATTCTGAAACAAAATAACATAGTGTCGAATTGCTGTCTGAACATGAAATCTGTAAAGAATGGTGTGATTGACCTAGCTACTGTTGTCGGAATTTGAACTTTAAATATGCGTTGGAATCCTGTGGAAGTCTAATTTCTAGAACTTCTGACGGATTCACCTTTCGAGTTCTGAAACAGTAGAAAACTACAATTTTGTACAGACTACTCTTGCTGTCCAGAATTTTATATTTCAGTTTTTAATAGATTAATTATTCCTATATCATACTATTGCATGAATTAGTGTATGTATGTTGCATTGCATGATCCCGATATCTGATTGTCATCATTCCAATTGTCCTACTGCATGTTATCACCTTATTGTTCCCGCATTGTTACTATTGTTCACCCTATGCCTCAAATTGCATATTGTATTGTTCCATTAATAAAATAATTAACAAGCCAGGGTTTAAGGAAATGACTTGAGTAGTGAATAATATAGTGACTATGTCGACCGGTGTTTATCGATTGATTGTGGAGCGCTGACTATGGCACCCCAATCTTTCGTGTATTGCATCAGTGTATTGTATCAATGAATCAGTGAATTATCGTAATGTATCGTGTAACAATATTGTATCGTATCAGTGATTACCGTAATGACACATAATCTATAGAATTCACCACTCGGTATAAACAAAATTGATTGTATGCATCGAACTTGTAGTATGGGATGCAGTAGTACATGAATTAGTTAGGATTAAAATGATTAATAGACATATGGATTGACACAACATCGACATTGCATATTGTACATCATTGTTCCTATTGATACCAAATATTGTTTAAATGTTATTGATACCATTGAATATTGTTACCGAATATTGAATCATTGTTTATACCAATGCATCGTTACCAAGATATTGCTTATTGATTATTGTCCCGTGTTATTGACTCTTATTGATCCATTGATTCATTGTTATACCGTTATTCCATTGTTCCTTACTTTCTCTACTTGCTATCCATGACTTGCTCTAAAGACAATTTTTTCTCATTTTTTTAGATGAAGTGTATACAGGTAATGGATGAGAATTGCCTGCTGTAATTGGAGAACAAAGATTTTGAAGATTTAATGCTTTTTAATTGCTTATTATTTTATTAAACTTATGTATTGAGACTTGTTATTACTTGTGATTGGATTATTATTGTATTGGGCTTATGTCCCGGATTTTATTATTGTTTCGAGACGTTGGTTTATTTTACTTGGATATTATATATTGCTCCATTTTAAGTATTATTATTGTTCATGAGATTATTATTATTGCCTGTGCAATTGTTCTGTATTGATTATATTGTTGAGTTGATCGATTAAACAACTTACGGGTGACGTTAGTCATTCGCTGGGCCAATGCCATTTGCTCGTATTCCGTATTTTTGGAAAGCGGGGCGTGACACTACGGGATAAGTTTGGAGGCCATACTCACGATTCAAGAGTTGCTTTAGCAGCTTGCCACAGAGCAAGAATGTGACTCGACTTGCAATTCAAACTGTTCCCAAAAATTGTCAATCTGTTCGGAGACCATATTCGTTTTCCATAAAGTTGTTCAAGTAGCATGCACCCTAAGCATGCTCAAGGACTCAACTCTCTACTCGATCTGCTCCTAAAACACCTAACGAATAGGTTCGAAGTCCATACTCATGGTCAAGAGTCACTCTAGCAACTTGCCAACATGCTATAGCTGGGATCGGCTTACCGTTTGGCTCACCATTCGTGTAGCGCTCCGAATTCCCAATACCGAAAACTTGAGACACAAGCCAAAATCTTCCCTTCAAATGAGTTCAAACACAAAATTCAAAAGAAATTAAAACCTTTTTATTGCCACCAAGTTATTACAAGCAAAAATTGTTCATCATAGTATTACATCATGAATTTACATAAATTACATCAATTAAATTTACTGTACAAATTCATAATCTCCACTTGATGCTCCACGCAGCTCGAGTCTCCAGCTTTCACAATCCAGTAGTCCTGCTACTAAACAGATTGTGGGCACATCAATTGAATGCAACTGACGCAATGTTGATAAAACCAATGACTCTCCAAACTCAACAATCAATATTAGATGCAAAGGAAAAGGTGCAGACAAATCGACAAGTGTCAGTGTATGTCATGCCCTAGAGTCTAAAGCACAATTCACAAATGTACATGATGCACTTACTCTAATGCAATTCATTTGGAAATGTATGCATCCTACACTACATACTTTCCAAGGAGTTCGTAGTCTCCAGATCACAGGGTTTGATCCCTTGCTATGCATCATACTCTTGTACTCTTTCCCGTTCTTAACATTCATCTAGTGAATGGTGAGGTTGCATTTGTTTGGCCTGAATCCTGCCTCTGCATTCAGTAGTGGTGTCCCTATTTTTCACTATGCCCGGTCCCCGTAGTCCCACTGCTCCGGACCTCGCCCAAAAGTTGCTACGAACATAAAGATGGCCCTGTGGTAATCCCCGCTCATCGAGATGCCTAGAGTCTTACTCACGATTTTGATTCTTACTCTAGCTCCCTGTCCGTATCAAACAACATAGAACTTGTCGGATTCTTAGGGTCCATCCCTAACTTCCGACTGGAGACATATAGTACGCACCTCCCGTTCTTATCATTATACCCTAGAAATTAACAGACGAGACTACGCCGCCCAACCCCCTTACGAGGCGAGACACCGCCACACATATCCCCTTGACAGGCGAGTACAACCACCTAACTAATGCCTATCCTATCAATACAAATGACATGCTATTTTCTTAGGATACTACTACTAGTCCTGGTTAAGCAACTATTGATCTTAATTGTGCAGAGATTATTGAATTCTAGCCGATTACTTGCTAGTAAAAACCTAGTTCTTATCCAATTACACAAAGCATTAGGGGAAACCAACACACCCCCTAGACCAGGTTCACAAGTTGGCCCAATTTGGCCCAAACTTGACATAGCGACATTGGCGATTTGACCTTTGTCGAATGCCAAACACCCTCTTGCTTGGATCTCAACCCCGTCTCCATCCCGCAATTAATCCCTCCGTGTAGCGATCCGCCGGTGCATGAAGACTATCCTCATCCATAGTATTTCAAGGTGACAAGGCTATTAATTACCAAGGGTCAAATGGATTGATATAGACAAACAACAAGCTAATTACATAGACATCACATCTCAACAAAGTGGATATTCACAAGTCCAAATCACACATCTTCAATTCATGATTCAAAAGCCAACTAATAACTATCTAACACCATTTATAGCCTTAACATATAATAAACATATACATGTCAACTCAAACATGACCAGTCACGATCCAAGAGTTGCTCAAATCTTAGAAAAATGTTAGGTGCAACAAGAAAAACTCTAACATGATCAAAACACGACGCAAAGGTCAGAACAAACATCATAAAAGTCAATTCTAAAGCCCCGGTATGATGCAAGCATCTATTCAAATCAAAACAGTAAGCTACTAATCAATCTGCAATTATGCTGTTTTGGAAAAAATCACCATAAATAATACACTCAATGAAATTCCAAGTTCTTAGTTTCTTTGAAAATATATTTAAGTCTACTACAACATCTCAGTTGAAAACTTTCTCAAAATACTTCATTTCAGAGAAGAAAGCTGGCCATTTCTGACGAGCATGCAAAACTTCCAGATCTGAAGGAATTATCAACCAGTTGCACCAATAAACTCTTTTAAAATATCAAATGAACTCAAAAATCTATAAAATTTTATCGAAAAGTTCTAGACACAAATGAGCAATAAATATCCAAAATTTAGAAGATACAACATGACTGATGAGGTTGCTCTGAAACGGTCTAATCTCGCCATTCGCAGTCATATAGTGGTGTCTCCGTTTGCCACTATTGCCCGGCGAACCGAACCTCACTCAAAAATCTGACGAACGTAGGGTATCCAACAGCACATGTTAGCTCGAAGCATCCACTTTGGCCCCTAGCAGGTAACCGACAGCACAGGTTAGCTTGAAGCATCCCCTGTGGCCACTTAGCAGGTATCCGACAACACAGGTTAGCTCGAAGCATCCCCTGTGGCCATCAAGTAGATAGACCGTAGTCTATGGTTTGTTCGCCCTTAGGTATAGAACATGACGGAGTTCCGGGGGTCCATCCCCTAACTCCGCCCGCCCTTATCATGGCACTTCAGAAATTAACAGACGAGATACGGATCCCGTGCTCCCAACCTGTGAGAAGGCACATACCGTATCCCTTTGACAAGAAGGGTACAACCCAATAACATCACCTAGTGTCGGCCTATAGGACAGGTCAGATTATAAGGTATCACCCTTAACACCAACTCTTTCCCTTTGGGAAAAATGATAATAAGTGAAGGTTAAGTAGTAATAGCCATAAGTCACTACTCTAACGATGTCACTAACCCTGAACAATCCTAGGGATAACAACAGTATTAATACAACATGCTAGGTCTTAAGTTAGACTTCGCAAGATAACTCTACTAGGTGCTCAACCTTGACTTACCAGAATCCCTAAGGAACCTGTTCATAGCCTATCGATCCAAGACCCGGGCAATACAAACGTATTCGCATGCTACTACCTTGGACTTGGATTCTGTCTATGCTCCGGTCCGCGATCAACCTACACCGGCTAAGATCTGACTGTACACGAGGAGTGACTCATCCACAGTCCATTAGGAGTAAAATAAATACACGTCTTCATAGTCGTTGGCCCCTAAGGGAATGATATCACCCTAAATGAGCACAACAAACTGCGTACTAGCTAATAAGCTATATACGAGTAAACAAAACACATACGAGCTAAACAAGCTACGTATGAAACCAATAACTACATACGAGCTAGGCGGGTTGCATATAAGACAACAACATACATACGAGCCAAATAAGCTATGTATGAGACCAACAACTACATACGAGCCAGGCGAGCTGCGTATGAGATAATAACATACATACGAGCTAAATAAGTTGCGTATGAGATCAACAGTTACATACGAGCCCGACAAGCTATGTATGAGTAAAACAACATATAGAAACAACCATACAGGTATTCTGACAACCTAGAAGCAACCAAACGTGCTTACTAGTAAAACTTGATCTTATATAATTAGAAGCAACAGAAGAATCTTCTAACTGTCTAAAATAAACATACTACCAAAGAAAAATCCGAAACCGACATAAAAAACCTTCCGACAGCCGAGAAGCAACCAGTGCTACGCTTATCGGAATTCGACAAAAATAGACTTTTTAGAAAGGTAAGAATATCTACCAAAACTCACTAGTTGAACACTTTTTCAGATTCTGTAAGGAATTCCAAATTCCTACCTATCGAACACACGCAAATAGTTAGCCAAACTACAGAATTCCAACAAAAAACTGAAACTTCTACAACTTGTAACTTTTGCTTTACTTGTCAGAATCTAACGAAACTGAAAAATTTGAAAAGGTGGGAACATCTACTACAACTTCCTAGTTGATCACTTTCTCAGATTCCGTAAGGAATTCCGAATTCCTGTCCCTCGAACATATGCAAACAGTTAACCAAACTACAGAATTTCAACAAAAAGCTGAAACTTCTATACCTTGTAACTTTTGCTCTACTTGTCGGAATCTAAGGAAACTCGACAATTTGAAAAGGTGGGAACATCTACTACAACTTTTTAGTTGACCACTTTCTCAAATTCCGTAAGGAATTTCAAATTCATGCCCTCGAATATATGCAAACAGTTAACCAAACTACAGAATTTCAACAAAAAGATGAAACTTCTATAGCTTGTAACTTTTGCTCCACTTGTCAGAATCTAAAGAAACTTGACTATTTGAAAAGGTGGGAACATCTACAATAACTTCCTAGTTGACCACTTTCTCAGATTCCGAAAGGAATTCCAAATTCCTGTCCTCGAACATATGCAAATAGTTAACCAAACTACAGAATTTCAACAAAAAACTGAACCTTCTATAGCTTGTAACTTTTGCTCTAATTGTCGGAATCTAATCATATCATACAATTTAGAAAGGTGGGAATATATACTACAACTCTTTAGTTGAATACTTTTTCAGATTCCTTATGGAACTCAATCCATCGTCCCTTGAACACATGCAAAAACTAACAAAAGACAGCAAAAGCTACAGCAAAGCTGAAACTTTGATAGTTTATAACTTTTGCTCTACTTGTCGAAATCTAACCAAACCATACAATTTAGAAAGGTGGGAACATATACTACAACTCTCTAGTTGAACGTTTTTTCAGATTCCTTATGGAACTCAATCCACCGTCCCTTGAACACATGCAAAAACTAACAAACGACAGCCAAAGCTACAACAAAGCTGAAACTTTGAGAGCTTGTAACTTTTGAACAGCCAAAGCTACAACAAAGCTGAAACTTTGAGAGCTTGTAACTTTTGCTCTACTTGTCGGAATCTAACCAAATCATACAATTTAGAAAGGTGGGAACATATACTACAACTCTCTAGTTGAACACTTTTTCAGATTCCTTATGGAACTCAATCTAGCGACCCTTGAACACACGCAAAAGTTAACAAAAAACAGCAGGTTTGGCAAAAAAACTGAAACTTGAAAGGGTCGTAACTTTTGCTATACTTGTCGGAATTTAACCAAATCAGACTTTCTGAAAAGGTGGGAACATATACTACAACTCTCTAGTTGAACACTTTTCCAGATTCCTTATGGAACTCAATCTACCGTCCCTTGAACATACGCAAAAGTTAACGAAAAATAGCAGGTTTGACAAAAAAAACTGAAACTTGCAAGGGTCGTAACTTTTGCTACGCTTGTCGGAATTTAACCAAATCATATTTTCTGGAAAGGTGGGAACATATACTACAACTCTTTAGTTGAACACTTTTCCAGATTCCTTTTGGAACTCAATTTACCTGTCCCTTGAACATACACAAAAGTTAACGAAAAATAGCAGGTTTGACAAAAAAAGATGAAGCTTGCATGGGCCGTAGCTTTTGCTACGCTTGTCAGAATTTAACCAAATAGGGCATTTTGGAAAGGAAAGAACGTCTACTACAACTTCCTAGTTGATCACTTCTCCAAATTTCGTAAGGAACATCAAATTTCTGCCCCTCGAACATAAGCCGAACTTCATCCCAAAATAGCAAGTTGCTGTTTTTTGCCCAATACTTGCTATTTTGGGGGAAACGGTCGTTTCACCCATCAAAACAACTTCGAAGAATCCACTAAAATTTGAGCATGGTAATAACTCATAAGAGAACCCCTTGTAACGCCCCGATTTTCATATACTGGGAAACCGAGACATGAGCCAGGACCTTTTCTTCAATTAGTCACAATACACAGAAAAACAGGAGAATTTAAAACTTTTTATTCACTCCCAATGTATTACAAGCCTGGATGTTATACAACTACAATACACTACACTAGTGTTACAATAATGCCTTTACATCCCAAGTATTACAACCTTCAACAAATTACATCAGAGTACAAGGAATGAAGAACAACACTTGGTAACTCTCGCTTGATTACTTCTCAACTAGTAGACAATCCACATACATGTTACAGCGGAACTAAACATGACACTGACTCCTCGCTTTCCTTGCCTTGAGTCCTCCTAAATCTCGCACCTGTACTTCTGCGATCCAGTACCTATTGAAGTGGGGATGTCAGTATTTACTGACGCTTTAAGGCTGATAACATAGCAGCGAATCTCCCAAAACAACATACAAAAACATGGCAATTGTGTCGGTATAGTTTAAGTGTTCGTGAGTGCTATGACTAGAATCTAACGCAATATTAACTAAAACTAGGATGCTCCTATTCTAATGTCAGCAAGTCTCTGAAGCAACATGTAGCCCATACTACATGCGCCCCATCTCAAGCCGTTTCTCCATATATAGGAATTTGAACCCGCGTTATGAATTCTAATTGTACACAACCTGTTCCTGACAGATACAACGTGACTGATGAGGTTACAGACGTGGTCAAGTCCTACCAAGGCAGTACGCTCATGGTGTCTATGTCCCACTAATGCAGTCCACTCATGGTGTCTATGTTTGCCACTACTACCCGGCTAACCGGACCTCACTCAAAAACCAGACGAACCCTCGGGGTTTCCGCCAACAGGAGAGCCCCCTGCCGCACCCTAGCCAGACCGTAGTCCATGGCATGTTTGTATCCCCGGCATAGGACCCGACGGAGTTCCTGTAGCGCCCCGGATCCCCGTTACCGGACATCCGTGACACCTTCCAGAATCTTTACCTTCAAATGCATCTCAACACAGTAATAACATGGAAATTTAAAAATTTTCTATTGCCAAATATGTCATTACATCATTGATTACAACCGATAACTTGTTCTTGGACAAGGAGTACAAATTACATCAATTCATTACAACTTGTTGCAAGTATTTACAGACTCCACTTGTAAAGCTATCAGCTGCCTCCTGAAATGGTAATCGACTGATTACTTGCGGAACATCGCTGAGCGGCCCATTGGCTCCCCCGGGACTTGCTCCTCAGCTTCAGGCTTCTGCTGCGCGACTTTGATATCTCTGCACCTGTTCGGAAGGTATAACCGATACCTAAAAGGTGGGAAACGTTAGTACTTTCGACTGACGCAAAGCTAGTGATAACAGCGATCCTCTAAAATTCAATCACAACCAATAATTTTTGCAAAAAGGAAAAGTGTTGTGCCAAAATAAGGGTTTAGTGGATTCGGGATTTAGTACAGTGTTATGACATGACCCTATGACTAGATGCAGCAAACTCGCATGCCTAACTTCTAATGCAAGCAAGACTTTGGAGCACGAATGCATCCCATACTACATACGCCTCCAAATCTAGCCGTCTTTCTCCACAATATAGGGATTCGAACCCTCGCCATGCACCATACTCTTGTACACACACCAGTTCCCAATAGACTGTCCGTCGCCCAAGGAGATTGCAGCGGTCGGTCTAATTCCACCCTGCAGTGCCCAAGTGGTCACCGCCAGTTGGTACCCGCGTACGGACCTCCTTAGAAACCACGTTGAACCTGGTCCTTACGACCTTTGGTTCCACATGTTCACCCATGGACTGACGCATGCGTGTTCACCCCTCATCGGGTAATGAACTGATATATACCAAAAAAACACAAAACACAAAACCCGCGCTTTAGGGACGTGAGCACCACGGGAGGTCAAATCCTCTGGGTCTCCCGCACCTTACTTCGGCAGAACTTTGGGAATCAACAGATCGAGATACAAGCCGGGGATGCAATCCATTAGCAACCGAGAACGTATCCCTACGACTGAAAGATACAACACCGACTATGGTTTACTAGGACTAATGCAATTTCCCAACCCCTTAATAAACCATTCTAACCCCTATCTTACTCTAATTAATTCGGGTAAGAATTACTGCTTCCACACTTGCCTATCAACCTCTGGCCCCTGGCAATACCGGTCCGGTTCGCCACTTCCCCTGCTTGGACTAGTCCAGCATAATGGCCTACGCCTGCTGCTACTCCGGCAGTAAATATATAATTGCCCCGTGAGCTCCACTTACTGGCATGCTCGGACGTCCTACGCACGGCAGAAGTCTAATAATATAGGCTTGATAGGTGCAGGGTATCTTTTACCCTAGTGACTAACTCGAGTCACACATCCCACTCGGGGAGTCAAAAACATCAATAACAGAGATCAACCACTCCTAGACATGAGTCATCGACTCAAATAACATACTAGGAAAAAATGCTTTCACAACCCTTAGTCCAAACCCAGACTAAGCGACCTACGGGTTTCTGCCCGAATCTCAAAATGGTCATCCCTCAAGCGATACAACTCCGATTAGAGTGTACGGCCCCAACCTGGAAAGGTACGATCCTAGGCTACAATTTTCTAGTTGATCACACGCTTAGATTCAACCATCTAAGTCCTCGAAATAGCTTCTCAAGCTCTAACCTGCGTGCTTCCTGCGCACAGGCTGCACCTTACCATTAACACAAAAATCCTACTCGTTCATCAAAACGACACAAACTCAAATTCTGTAGAAGGGTGTGGGTGTCCTTAACAACTCTCTAGTTGGTCATGAGTCCAAATTTTACCATTAAGTCACCCTAACACACTCATCTATCATCAATACACCAATTCACACAATTGGTCTCTCCAATTCAGAGCACTCAGCTCTACTCTAGTCCTCTATTCAGTCTTACAAAAATCATGATAATTCAACCGTTTACTGGAATTGCCTCAAGTTAGTGTTGTTAGAAAGGTCTAGGTGTCCACTACAACTCCCTACTGGGTCATGATCCTCAAAATGTGCCTCTAACAGGTCTCAAATTCCCAATCTTTACAGAGTATCAAAACTGGCTGAAAACAGCAGAGTGCTTAATCACAAAATCACAGTAAATTGCATACTTGTCCAATTGACATAAAATTTATGCTGGTGAAACTAGACATCATACCCAACATTATGCAAAAGATCCCATGTAAAAATTTCAATTATACAGTGAGTACTATCTATTGCAAGTGAGAGCCGAAACCATCAAGTTTTCTAATTCAACATCAGCTACTGGTTATAGAACGATTTTTTTCATGCCTCTAAAATCATCCAAATAATTTACTGATTTTTGTACATAATCAAAATGCATTCAGAAATATTGGGTAAAAATTTCAGATCAATATCATGCTTCAATAAATCACGAAAATTTCTACAATATCAGCCATCCTGTTTTTCTTTTTCTGAGTCTGCCTTACGACACATATCCATCTCACAATTTTATTAGCATAAAAAATAATCATAGAAAGATCTAAAATAAATCATGAATGATACTAACACATATATAAACAAACCCTTGTAATTTCATGGTCTAATTCATCATATTTTGCTCTCGGAAAAATCCACAAAATGGTACTCCGAACCAATTTTTCCTATTTCAATTCTGACTTCTACTTCTAACCTTTAGAAGAGCAATCCTATGCATTCTAGCACACATGCATGCAACCAAAATTAATTAAAAGACAAGAATTTCAAGTTTAGAGAAACTTTCCGCCCTTGGCTGTAGTAATAGAAGGAACTTCTTCAAGCTTCTTCTCTGGGAAATCTCCTTTTGATCCTTCTTCTTCACTTCCTTCTTCTTTCTCTCCTCCTTCTCTTGAGGTGTTCTCTTTATGAAATTTCCAGAGCAAAAGGGAGGAAATGAAGTGGGAAATGAAGGATATGGGAGGGTAGGCCAGATTTGACCGGGGGGGGGGGGGGGAGGTAGGTTTAGGGTCTAGGTGGTTTGTAGACCAAAACCATGGCTTAAGCCCATTGGTTTTGTGTTTGTTATGTTCGCTGCCCAACATAACCCTTAACGAGCTCCAACGAGTGTGAGACGCTTGTTTTAAGGAGCGCACGCAACCTATATTCACTGTAGTACCATACCGTGTTATATTTGCATGTGTGTCGTGCCGAAAACTAGCGATTATACTAGTATCGGTCCGTC
Source organism: Hemerocallis citrina (assembly GCA_017893485.1). Lineage (NCBI taxonomy): Eukaryota > Viridiplantae > Streptophyta > Magnoliopsida > Asparagales > Asphodelaceae > Hemerocallis > Hemerocallis citrina. The sequence goes on along the minus strand of CM030365.1, from coordinate 32,148,801 downwards.
TCGTTCTCGTGCTTCTTTGGAATGCAACTCTCCCAAGAACCATCCCGTAGCCCTAACCATCCACCACGATAGCAAAATTGACCCATAATACTACAATCAATTGCACGCATATTGTCAATATACATACATACATATACAAGCATAATACAATCCGGGATGTTACATCACTCGCTCCTTAGAGTCGTTCTATCTCCAGAACGTTCCTAGTGGGAGAAAAGGACACAACAAACAAAATAGGAAACATTCAAAATAAATCTGGATATAAGGCCTTCATGTGGCTCTCCGGCTCCCACGTGGCTTCTTCCACGAACTGGTTCCTCCAGAGAACTTTGACCATCGGGATGACCTTGTTTTTCAGTACCTTGTCCTGATGATCAAGTATCCTGACTGGTTTCTCTATACAGGAAAGATCCATCTGTAAATCTTCCGAAACCTTTAGCAACCGATGGCTCAAATCCGGCACATACTTCCGTAGCATAGAGACGTGGAACACGTCATGCACTTGAGATAGCTCGCCCGGCAGCTCCAACATATAAGCCATCCTGCCAATCCTTTTCAGAATCTTGTATGGTCCAATATACCTTGGAGCTAACTTCCCGCCTTTCCCAAACCTGATAACTCCTTCGATCGGCGATACCTTGAGAACTACGGAGTCACCTTCCTCAAATTCCAGCTCTCTTCGGCGGTTGTCCGCATAGTTCTTTTGCCTGCTTCGTGCTCCTTGAAGCTTCTTCCGAATAAGCTCGATCTGCTCCGACATTTGTTGCTCGATTTCTGGTTCATACGTCTGCCGCTCTCCTACCTCGAACCAACCATCTCCTCTGCCTTAAGTTGAGATCCTTCTGTTGGTGGATGTACTTTAAGCTCTTGTGATCAGTGTAGATTTCCACCTTTGCTCCGTAGATATAATGTCTCCCTGATTTCAAAGCAAAAGTTATTGCTGCAAGCTCCAAATCATGGGTTGGATAATTCTTCTCGTGTGGTCGTAGCTATCTCGAACTCATAGTGTCCATGTCGAGTTCGAAAAGCTGTCTTAGGTACATCCTCTTCCTTGACTCGTACCTGATGATATCCAGATCGTAGATCAATCTTGGAAAATACTACTGCTCCCTGAAGCTGATCGAACAAATCATCGATCCTGGGAATTGGGTACTTGTTCCGAATAGTGACTTTATTCAATTCCTGATAATAAATACACATCCAGGACGACCCGTCCTTCTTCTTAACAAGCAATACTGGTGCTCCCCAAGGCGATGCACTTGGTCTGATAAATCCTTTCTGTAAGTACTCTTCAATCTGCTTCTTGATCTCTTTCTGCTCTACTGGTGCCATTCGATAGGGTGCTTTGGATACTAGAGCGCTTCTTGGTTGAATTGTGATGCTAAACTCAACATTATGGTGTGGGAGAATTCCAGGTAAATCCTCTAAGAATACTAGTGGAAAATTCCTCACCACTGGTATCTTGCTCACCTCTTCCAGTACCAGTACTTCACTAGCAGTTGCGAAAGTCATTGCCTCCGATCACTGCTCCCCGTGGAATACAAGTTCCACTCCTTCAGCTGAAATAACTACCTTTTTCTCCTTGCAGTCAATGCTTGCCATGTGCCTCGACATCCAATCCATGCCAATAGTGACATCTATCCTGGCAAAACCCAACTCCAAAAAATTGATACTTGGGGTTTCTCTGCTAATCTGGATCTTACATCCCTTATAGCATAGATCTGTAGTAAGGGTTTCCCCTGACGGCGTAGCTACCGTCAAAGCTAACTCTGGGATTGCCCTTTGTGTGCATCTTAATTTTCTCAAAAAAGATTTTGACACAAAAGAATGAGTCCATCCACTATCAAACAAGACCGTAGCCAAAATTCCATTTATATATATATATATATATGTCCTTATTATTTATCTGGTTACTTGCTTGATGAGCATCCCTTGCCCTTTTCATTTCCAGATACCCGATGGCTATCCTCTGCTGCTCTGCCGTTGGGTCTAGCGATGGTGGAGGTGAGTTCTCTTCACCTTCGGTCTTCCGTAGCACTTTCTTCATTTCTTCCTCCGTCGTCATCATTTTTCCTTGTAGGTATTGGCTTACCTACTGACCCATCCTGGATGAAGATATCTTCGAACACCATCTGTAAAACATAAACAGGGTTTAGTTTTGGAATCACAGACACATCTTGTTTTGTTTGCCTCCCCTAATGTCTGGTAACAGACTAGCCACAATTTGGACTTGACTGCTCCAAGCATGTTAGTAAAAAATGAAGTAATCTGAGACTAGTTCACATATAGGGAAGATCATAATCATAAGTTGTAGCGCTACCATATGATTTATAATTACCCTATTTGTCAACTAGAATCATTTTATCTGGCCTTCAAGTCTAATTTCCTACCGTGTTAGACTGCAATTTGAAGTCAGCTCTGATACCAACGCTGTAGCGCCTCGGATCCCCGTTACCGGACATCCGTGACACCTTCCAGAATCTTTACCTTCAAATGCATCTCAACACAGTAATAACATGAAAATTTAAAAACTTTTTATTGCCAAATAAGTCATTACATCATTGATTACAACCGATAACTTGTTCTTGGACAAGGAGTACAAATTACATCAATTCATTACAACTTATTGCAAGTATTTACTGACTCCACTTGTAAAGCTATCAGCTGCCTCCTGGAATGGTAATCGAATGATTACTTGCGGAACATCGCTGAGCGGCCCATCGGCTCCCCCGGGACTTGCTCCTCAGCTTCAGGCTTCTGCTGCGCGATTTTGATATCTCTGCACCTGTTCGGAAGGTATAACCGATACCTAAAAGGTGGGAAACGTCAGTACTTCGACTGACGCAAAGCTGGTGATAACAACGATCCTCTAAAATTCAATCACAACCAATAATTGATGCAAAAAGGAAAAGTGTTGTGCCAAAACAAGGGTTTAGTGGATTCGGGTTCTAGTGCAGTGTTATGACATGACCCTATGACTAGATGCAGCAAACTCGCATGCCTAACTTCTAATGCAAGCAAGACTTTTGGAGCACGAATGCATCCCATACTACATACGTCCCCAAATCTATCCGTCTTTCTCCACAATATAGGGATTCGAACCCTCGCCATGCACCCTACTCTTGTACACACTCCAGTGCCTAATAGACTGTCCGTCGCCCTAGGAGATTGCAGCGGTCGATCTAATTCCGCCCTGCAGTGCCCAAGTGGTCACCGTCAGTTGGTACCTGCGTACGGACCTCCTTAGAAACCACGTTGAACCTGGTCCTTACGACCCTTGGTTCCACATGTCCACCCATGGACTGACGCATGCGTGTTCACCCCTCATCGGGTAACTTATATACCAAAAAAACACAAAACACAAAACCCGCGCTTTAGGGATGTGAGCACCACGGGAGGTCAAATCCTCTGGTCCTCCCGCACCTTACTTCGGCAGAATTTTGGGAATCAACAGTTCGAGATATGAGCCGGGGACGCAATCCATTAGCGGCCGAAAACGTATCCCTACGACTGGAAGATACAACATCGACTATGGTTTACTAGGACTAATGCATTTTTCCAACCCCTTAATAAACCATTCTAACCCCTACCTTACTCTAATTAATTCTGGTAAGAATTACTGCTTCCACACTTGCCTATCAACCTCTGGCCCCTGGCGATACCGGTCCGGTTCGCCACTTCCCCTTCTTGGACTCGTCCAGCATAATGGCCTACGCCTGCTTCTACTCCGAAAGTAAATATATAATTGCCCCGTGAGCTCCACTCACTGGCATGCTCGGACGTCCTACGCACAGCAGAAGTCTAATAATATAGGCTTGATAGGTGCAGGGTATCTTTTACCCTAGTGACTAACTCGAGTCACACATCCCACTCGGGGAGTCAAAAACCTCAATAGCAGAGATCAACCACTCCTAGACACGAGTCATCGACTCAAATAACATACAAGGGAAAAATGCTTTCACAATCCTTAGTCCAAACCCAGACTAAGCGACCTACGGGTTTCTGCCCAAATCTCAAAATGGTCATCCCTCTATCGATACAACTCCGATTGGAGTGTATGGCCCCAACCTGGAAAGGTACGATCCTAGGATACAATTTTCTAGTTGATCACGCGCTTAGATTCAACCATCTAAGTCCTCGAAATAGCTTCTCAAGCTCCAACCTGCGTGCTTCCTGCGCACGGGCTGCACCTTACCATTAACACAAAAATCCTACTCGTTCATCAGAACGACACAAACTCAAATTTTGTAGAAGGATGTGGGTGTCCTCAACAACTCTCTAGTTGGTCATGAGTCCAAATTTTACCATTAAGTCACCCTAACACACTCATCTATCATCAATACACCAATTCACACAATTGGTCTCTCCAATTCAGAGCACTCAGCTCTACTCTAGTCCTCTGTCCAGTCTTACAAAAATCATGATAATTCAACCGTTTACTCGAATTGCCTCAAATTAGTCTTGTTAGAAAGGTCTAGGTGTCCACTACAACTCTCTACTGGGTCATGATCCTCAAAATGTGCCTCTAACAGGTCTCAAATTCCCAATCTTTACAGAGTATCAAAACTGGCTGAAAACAGCGCAGTGCTTAATCACAAAATCTCAGTAAATTGCACACTTGTCCAATTGACATAAAATTTATGGTGGTGAAACTAGACATCATAAACAACATTATACAAAAGATCTCATGTCAAAATTTCAATTATACAGTGAGTACTATCTATTGCAATTGAGCACAGAAACCATCAAGTTTTCTAATTCAACATCAGCTACTAGTTATAGAACGATTTTTCTCATGCATGTAAAATCATCCAAATAATTTACTTATTTTTTTACATAATCAAAATGCATTCAAAAACATTGAGTAAAAATTTCAGATCAATATCATGTTTCAATAAATCACGCAAATTCTTACAATATCAGCCATCCTGTCTTTCTTTTTCTGAGTCTGCCTTACGACACATATCCATCTCACAATTTTATTAGCATATCCAATGATCGTAGAAAAATCTGAAATAAATCATGAATGATCCTAACACATATATGAACAAACTCTTTTAATTTCATGGTCTAATGCATCATATTTTGCTCTCGGCAAAATCTACAAAATGGTACTCCGAACCAGTTTTTCCTAGTTCAATTCTGACTTCTACTTCTAACCTTTAGAAGAGCAATCCTATGCATTCTAGCACACATGCATGCAACCAAAATTAATTAAAAGACAAGAATTTCAAGTTTAGAGAAACTTCCCATCCTTGGTTGTAGTAATAGAAGGAACTTCTTCAAACTTCTTCTCTTGGAAATCTCCTTTTGATCCTTCTTCTTCACTTCCTTCTTCTTTCTTTCCTCCTTCTCTTGAGGTGTTCTCTTTCTGAAATTTCCAGTGCAAAAGGGAGGAAATGAAGTGGGAAATGAAGGAGATGGGAGGGTAGGCTGGATTTGACAAGGGGGGGGGGGGGGGTAGGTTTAGGGTCTAGGTGGTTTGTAGACCAAAACCATGGCTTAAGCCCATTGGTTTTGTGTTTGTTATGTTGGATGCCCAACATAACCCTTAACGAGCTCCAACGAGTGTGAGACGCGTGTTTTAACGAGCGCACGCAACCTATATTCACTGTAGTACCATACCGTGTTGTATTTGCATGTGTGTTGTGCCGAAAACTAGCGGTTATACTAGTATCGGTCCGTCTCGTTCTCGTGCATCTTTGGAATGCAACTCTCCCAAGAACCATCCCGTAGCCCGAACCATCCCGTAGCCCTAACCATCCACCACGATAGCAAAATCGTCCCATAATACTACAATCAATTGCACGCATACTGTCAATATACATACATACATATACAAGCATAATACAATCCGGGGAGTTACGGTTCCGGGGTCCATCCCTAGCTCCGCCCGCCTTATCATGACACTTCAGGAATTAACAGAGTGAGATACTCAACCCGTGCTCCCAACTCGTGAGAAGCCACCGTACGTATCCCTTTGACGGGAAGGTACAACCCAATAACACCACCTAAGGCCTGCCTCAAGGGACAAGTTGGTCGTAAGGCACCCCCTACAACCAACTCCTCTCTTTCCGGCAAAGGGTCTAAGTAAACGATCTTTATAAGTCACTACCCTAATGATGTCCCTGACCTGAACCATCCTAGGGATGACAATATTTTAAACACAACATGCTAGGCCTTAAATTAGACTTCGCAAGACAACTCTACTAGGCTGCTCAACCTAGACTTACCAGAACCCCTCAGGATCCGGTTCCTGGCCCATCGATCCAAGACCCCGGCCATGCGAACATACATGCATGCCACTACCCTGAACTTGGATTCTGTCTATACTCCGGTCCTCGATCAACCTACACCGGTTAAGATCCGACGGTACACAAGGAGTGACTCCTCCACAGTTCCTTAGGGATAAGAAAACATATGTCTTGATGGTCGATAGCCCCTAGGGTAATAATATTGCCCTAGACGAGCACAACAAACTGTGTACTAGCTAATAAGCTATATACGGGTAAACTAACCACATACGAGCCAATAAGCTACGTATGAACTAACCACTCCCTACGAGCCAGGCGGGCCTCGTATGAGATGACAACGTACATACCAGCCAAATAAGCCGCGTATGAGACCAACAGCTACGCATGGGCCGGTCGAGCCACGTACGAGCACAACCATATGCAAACAACCATACAGGTAATCAAACCTAGAAGCAACCAGACGTGCTTACTAGCAACTTGATCTTCTATTATTAGAAGCAACAGAAGAATCTACTAATAGTCTATGGTAGGCATTCTACCAATGAGAAAGCCCAGAAGCGACATAACAACTTTTATCGAACAACCTATTACTAGTGATCTATCCAACCCTTATTACCCATAAGGATGAGGAATGCCCCCCATGATAGGATCCAATTCCAATTTGAACCTCACACACTAGAACACACAGTTTCCTTTCCAAACGAACTAGAACTACATGCAACGAGATTCTTGGTTTCTCTTTTAAGTTAGAATCACCAAGGAGCTAGATGTATGGGTTCATGGTTCCTTTTCAATCTTTCATTACCATATACAATCAAACATGGTTCTTTAACTAGAAGGCTACAATACCCTATTCAAGCATACATGGTTCTATCTAGGTAATCTCAACCACGGGATTCCTTCTAGGGATTAACTAGAGATACTTCTCCACACAATATTGCTACTACCATACGATTGGTCCTTTACTAATGCTACAAGCATGACATGCTAGTCCTTTACTACGCCACAACCACGACATGGATACAACTTAAGTAGAAGCTACTACAAGTTAAGGCACGAATAGCTACTAGATTTAAGCATGGATGTCTCCTACTACTTTAAGCATGGGTAATTGCTACAACTTAGCATGAGTACTAATAATTTCGCATGGTATACAACCTTAGCCATTCCTACAATAATCCTAGGCATGGTAGGTAATTCAACATCAATCCTACACATCCCTAAGCATGGTATATGACATATCATGAATCTACAACATCCCTAAGCATGGTATTCAACTTCAATATTTATCTACAACAATATAAGCATGTATATGTACTTAGCATCAACCTACAACATTCCTAAGCATGGTAGATTAATTCAACATTAATCCTACAACAATATAAGCATGTATATGTACTTAGCATCAATCTACAAAATTCCTAAGCATGGTAGATTAATTCAACATTAATCCTACAACAATATAAGCATGTATAAGTACTTAGCATCAATCTACAATATTCCTAAGCATGGTAGATTAATTCAACATTAATCCTACAACAATATAAGCATGTATATGTACTTAGCATGAATCTACAATATTCCTAAGCATGGTAGATTAATTCAACATTAATCCTACAACAATATAAGCATGTATATGTACTTAGTATCAATCTACAACATTCCTAAGCATGGTAGATTAATTCAACATTAATCCTACAACAATATAAGCATGTATATGTACTTAGCATCAATCTACAATATTCCTAAGCATGGTAGATTAATTCAACATTGATCCCACAACAATATAAGCATGGTAGATAATTTTAACATTAATCCTACACATTCCTAAGCATGATATTCGACTCCAATATTTATCTACAACAAGCTAAGCATGGTAGGTAATTTTAACATTAATCCTACACATTCCTAAGCATGGTATTCAACTCCAATATTTATCTACAACAAGCTAAGCATGGTAGGTAATTTTAACATTAATCCTACACATTCCTAAGCATGGTATTCAACTCTAATATTTATCTACAACAAGCTAAGTATGGTAGGTAATTTTAACATTAATCCTACACATTCCTAAGCATGGATATCATTAAGTATGAACATCTACTAACTTTATTTAGACATAACATCTACTACAACTACTTTATTTAACATAAACATCCACTACAACTTATATAAACATAAACATCTACTACAATTTCATTTAAACATAAACCTCTACCAAAACATTATTTAAAGATGAATATCTATTACAACTTTATAAAAACATCTACTAATGCTACTTTATTTAACATAACATCTACTATAACTACTTTATTTTAAACATAAGCATCTACTACATCTTTACAACGACATAACCATCTACTACTACTTCACAAGCATCTATTTCTTATTTATTACTAGTCAAACATAAAAGAGATCTTTTTAATCATTCTAACTTAGATTAGTCTCTTTTCTTTTACATTCTAGAATTAGCATCTAAAATGGGTTCTTTTTTTTACTTAAGATTAATAAAAGAAAATAACAACAATAAAATAAAGTAAAGAGTCCTCCATTTTGGTTCAACCAAACATATGCATTCTTTTTAGTCCAAAGTTCAAGTGTATGTTATACAACCCCAAAATGGGTGTATGCACGAAGTCATATGCTTATGTATGAGTCCACATTCAAGTCCTACAATCCAAAATGGTTGGATACACAAAGTCCATATGCATGTAGTCATTTTAGTCCAATCTATAACACAAGAACAACAACTACAACCATAAAGATTCAATCTTTTTATTCTTTACTACTATTTATTCCATTTCTTTTTAAGCTACAACATATACAACAAAACAACACACAACCACATCACAATAAAACACCCCAAAACAAAAAGGAAACAAAACAAGGAAGATAAGAAGAAGAAGGACCAAAAACAACAACTCAAACAAAAACACAAGTGGAGAAACCCTCACCTAAAATTTCTTTGATGGAAGGGCTTGCTAGCTATACTTCTCCTTCCCCTAAGCTTCTAGGACTTCTATGGAAACCTACAAGAGAAAAACTCTCAAGTTAGAATGGGTTCTCTCTTTCTTTTCCTTTCCTTTCTTTTGTCTTTGTTTTTGTAAAAAGTGAGACAAGTGGAGAATGAGGGGGTATTTATAGGTGGAGGAGAGGGTGGAGAGTGCAAAATTGCACTCAACAATTGCACAAAACCCCTTCCCCTAATTCAAGAGTTGGCCATGCCTTGTAGGAGTGTAGGATGAGGTGGAGGTATGGGTGTAGGGTGAGGTGGAAGCATGGTGAAAAGATAAGGTTTCTAGAAGGGTTTTACCTTAATCTTCTCATGCATTCTTAATCCTAGTTTAATCCTCCTAAAATCCTAATAATTAACTTAAATTGGTCATGACAAGCATAAGCACTTTGTGTAACGCCCCGAATCCCAAATATAACTGAATTCGAGAGTTTTACAGGATCTTTCCACTTCATTTAGTACAATTTTACACGGAAATTTGAACTTTTTACTTTACATCAGAGTTACAAGTAAAACATTACAATTTACACTGCACAACGAAAGTAAAATTACAACATTTAAATAAATGTACAACAACATTGAATAATCTTTAAGCATCTGTTCCTCTTTAACCTTTATCATGTCATTTATTCTGCATGCAAAACTGTGAGTACGTCAGTTTATTCAACCGACGAACATTATACACGGCCATCCTCTCTATGCCGGAAATAGTATAACTTATTTTTCATATTTAACAAACACAAACTTGTCACATATCATACTAAAGGGACTACCCTATTGATGTCGTGTTGTAATTGTGCACTCAGTCCTTGATGCAGTTGTTTATGTTACATGACACTAATGCACACTTGTTCGGATTCTATGCATCCCATACTACATAGGTCCGAGGGCAAGCCCTTAATCGTTCTTCATCTTGTAGGGTCCCTCGTCATGACTTAATCTACTACTGTAACTACGGTAAGTATCCTAGATGTTCTATGAGTTACGAGCTCATGTCCAGACAGCCTGGAGGGAAATTCCACGTCATGTCACGACGCATCGTGAAGACAGCCTGTGGTCAATTCATCCTCCGTCATGGGACATGACACCACCTGCAGTCACCAAACATCCCACGAGCGTCGCCACCGGGACGTACTCTAGAGCAGTATCCACGTCATGTCACGACGTATCGTGAAGACAGCCTGTGAATACTCTCACGCCGCCAATCCAATGGCCCTCATACTCATGTTTTTCTCCTACTTTCATCACGTCTCCACTATGTACTAATCCTTAGTTTTTATTAGAATCATGAACAAAATCAAAGCTCTAGAGTTAGCCTCTCCACTAAACCGGACTTATTCATTCATTCAAACATGACCAACCTTGGTCTTTCATTTCAAATTTCATTTCATTTCTTTCAATTGCCGGGGGAGACTTAGCTACTCTTTTGTTTCAATTCCAATTCACAATTTTCAAAATTGAGCATTTCCAGCTCATAAGTTCATTTTCATAATCATAATAGATTTTCTTTTTTCAAAAGCATGACCTCTAATTTATTCATAAGTCCATAGCCATACATGGAATCATATACTTCATCAAATATCAATTTCACATTCCATAGTTTTTCCCATTATTCTCAAATGACAATAATTTACATCACATCACATAATATAATTCCTATCTTTATTTCACTTCTTTTCTAGTATTTTATTTCAAGTCCTTTTGCAAAGTGCAACTTTTATAACATACAAGTGTATAACTTATAATTCTAAATTATACATTTTATTTTCAAAACATACTTCATTTAATGCAAATAATCCTCAGATTATTTTTCACAAGTCCCACAAAATTTTAGGATAATAACCATATTTTTTTCATATTTTTTTCACTCATGAAAATCACAAAAAAAATATTTTTTTCCAAATTTTAAACACTGTCGAGACCAGTGTTCGAACCCAGAACTACAGGGAAACAAACCGAAGGCACAACCACTGGGCCGAACGCGCTATGCGTTAATGAAGGCGCTGAGAGCATTAAATGCTCTCGGCTGCAGTGCTTTATTTTTTTCCAAAAATTGCAAAAGTATGTTGCTAAGGGGATTCGAACCAGCAACTCATGAGACCCGAACCCACTGTAGTGATTAAAGCCATCCCGACCACTTGAGCTACGCGCTTAGGTTGTCAATAATGCAACTCGAAATTTATTTAAATCAATTCTCTCTGTTATTTAAAACATTTCGATATTCAACAATTCCTCATTTCATTTTGCTTTTATAAAAATTTACTATAAATTTCCAGATTGACCAATACCCTTATAAACTATACTCCAGTATATAGAAAATAATTTTTTCAATAATTAATACATGTTTTTCATGCACTTAATTCGAATTCTAAATTATCGCTACCACATTTCTTCTTTTTCTACATTTCTTAACAATTAATATCACTAATCTCTTTATTAGCAAACTTCATGTTAATTTCTTGTTTTTAATCATTTACCAAACGTACAAATCTATATTTTAATTCATCCATTTCAATAAAACACAAAGATTCATTTAAACACATAAAGTAGCATTGTTAATCTACTAACTTTTGTGTATAATTCTTGATGTAGATAATGAGATTTTCCGCAAGCAATCCATGGCCATATTCAATTCACACAAAATTTAGACTTTACTAATGGAACCACATACAATTTCATGTCAACATTTCAACAAATCAATAGGTCATTTTTCCAATTAAATGTGTACTCATGCATAATCTTTTTCATGCATCATTCTTTCCATTCAAATCTAGCATGAATTCCTAATTAGAAACATGGAAAATTTACCCACCTTAGTTGGAGAGAAATACAACTAGCAACCTCCTAAACGAATGTCCTTGCAAACAAACGATCCTCCTCCTAGAAGCGCGCACACTAGCCAAACCCGAGCACTCCACAATGCCAAACCGAGAGCCCCTCTCTGATGCCGGCCTCCTTTGATTGATGCAAGCACAATCCTCCCACACACTCTCAATCTTTTACTCACTTGCTAAACTACTAGATAATTGTATTTTAAACTATAAGCTTGGAGGAAAATAATTTGCACAAGAATACTAGCCAAAGGGGGGGGGAATTTATACAAAAAATTTAGGAGAATGGATGGCTAAGATTGAAGTAGGAGTTAGAAACAAATGGCTATGATTTAAGGAGGAGTTACACTAACTACCCATGATCAAGTAACCACCACCCATGACTCCACTCAAATTTTGATTTCCCTCCAAAGCTCCAATCGGCCTAGCATAAAAATGGTGCACATTGCACGTGTACGTGCAATGCACGTGCATGCAATTGCCTCCAAAAATTTGTACATTATAAAATAAACTTTAAATTGTATCCTACATTACAAGTTGTATTTAAAAAAATAAAATTGCTCATGGGCTTTTAGTTTTTGGGCCAAAATAATAATTATAAAAAATAATAAATTGAATTAAATTTGGGTTTTAAGAAGAAAGGCTTTTTGTCTAATTAAAAGAAGGCTTTATATAAAAATAATTAAAAGCAAAAATTTAAATATCTATACTCATCATAATGAAAATAATTACCAAAAATATTGTACATGCACACTACGTGCAAAATAAATAATTAAATGAAAAATCGGGGCATTACACTTTGTCCAAACATACACCTAATTTGCACAATGTACAATTTGCTACAACGCGCATATGTACGTATATATATGCGTATACCGCAAATCTTCGCATAATTCGTATAAAAATAATTTAATTTTAAAATAATAATAAAATAAATCTTATTATCAATTCGGAGGATTGCGCTACCAATTCGATGTACTACGGAGGTACACAGACCGATATATACGCACAGACAATGTTTGTGAACAAACCGGGCAAAAATCACCAAAATATTTCAATTTTGGAATTAAAACAAAATATTGATAAAATAATAATAAAATAATAATTTATACAAGGTAATATCCATCCGGGATATTACAATACTCCCTTCTTAGAATAGTTCTGTCCTCAGAACTACGTTATGTTAGGAAAACAGGCAAACATCCATACCCTAATAACTTGGGGAAAGAAAGCTTATACTGCTTTCCGGCTCCCAAGTGGCTCATCCACGAACTGGTTCTCTAAAGAACCCGACTTTATGCAATTCGGTAGCTACTCCCTCCTTAGAATAGGACATGACCTATGAACATTACTTCCGACTTCCAGGATTCTCTCCTGTAATTTGCTCAAAGCTGACGCTCCAGACGTTGTAATCAACAGAACCAATTCTGGAGTTGCCTCCCGCACACACCTCAACTCTTGAAAAATAATTTAGACAAAAGATTATGATGAACCAAGTTTGAACAAAACAGTTTCCTGGATTCCATATTCATATAAATCTAACTGATTTCAAAAGTGTTACATCATATATTACTCCTTAGTCCAAAACAATTCCAAAATACGACTCTAAGTCTTAGTTGCAGTCCCATACTAGTATTGGCTCTCCCACCTTCTTCAGCTTGCCCTTTACTAAGTGTGAACTCTTACTCTTGGGGGACAGGCCCCTTTCCTTTATTGTCCACCTTCAGGGCTAATATGCCGCTACTATTCTTGTGAAACTGGAGACAATTTGGCCTGATATGACCAATCTCCCCGCATCTGTAACAGACACGTGTATCCATCTGAGGGTCCTTCTTCGGGCACTGGCTCATGAAATGACCTCGCTCCCTACATAGAAAACAACTTTCTGTCTTGGCGCCTCTAAGTTTGGCCTCTGTCTTCTGAGTCTTCCGTTCCTGACCTTGGTCCTCGAACCCGGATGCTGGTGCAGATCTCTTACCTTGACGTCGTGGACAGACTGATTTCTTGTGTCCAACTTCTTTACAGAAATGGCATGTTACAACCTCGATGGTTCCCTGGACTTGCTCCCATTCATACTGCAGTCTGGCCAAGCCGGAATCAAAGTGTTCCTGCTCCTTTGCTAGGCTTGCTAATATAACTATGCAAGCGTCACTCACTTGCTTAGCTTGTCGACCTCTCCTGGTCCTGCATCTCTTTAGCTTCTTCATTTCCTGGCGTATGCTGGGTGCCGCCGCTGTGCGCTGACCCGCACTTAGCTCCTGCAGTGGTGAAATCTCCTTTGGCTCTTCGAAATTGTCGACCCTACCGCTTCTTATTCTGCGAAACATCTGGCAGAAGGGATAATGGGATACACATAGCATCATATTGTGATATTGCAAATTAACATCCATTCACCTCATCACACATAAGACTCGTAGAGAACATAAAACTAAACTTCATTTATCATAACCCCATATCTTACATAAGTATTACCCTTCCTACATCTATATTACATGATTAGGAGTCAAAATTACAAAATAACAAAATAGTTTACAAGAACTCAACCGCCTAATCGGTACTGCTAGCGCCCTCTGGTGGGTCCTCTCTAGTCAGCAGTGCTCGTAACTGTGTGACCTGCTCCTGGAGTTCCGCGCATCGGCGCTCCATGCACGCGAACTGTGCCCTGTAGCTATGATTTAGGATCACCATCCTGCGCTGGGCCCTCGCATAGGCGCTCCGCAGCCTTTCTACTTGTTCTGCGCTTGATCCTTCTCCTCCTTGCTCCTTGTTCTTGCTCCTCTTCAAGAACTCTTCATGAAAGAGAACCCATGGACTCCATCCCTCTTTTCTTTTGATTTTGATCCTCTATTTCTTTTTCTTTCTCAATCTTTCTAATTAAAAATAAGTAGAACAAGAAGTAGAAGAAATTTCAAGAGGAAATGAGGTGAAAATGAGATGGAGGAACACGAAATTGAGGAGAGGGCTTTGCCCTAGGGTTGGGGCTGGCCAGTGGGTAAAAGGGGGGAGAAGGGTTTGTGGTTGAGAAGAGAACAAATGTTCTCATTCTCATGGCTCATCAATTGGATGTTCAAATTGTAATTTTATGTTACAATCAAAACCTAATTAAATTCAGTCACACCCTAGTTCAAATCCTAACCCTTCATTTGATCATGAATGATCAAGAATAAAAGATAGTTTTCCTAAATCACATACTACCGATTTTGTACAAACGTACGAAACGGATACAATTCATACACGTACAGATAATTTTTATTAGTTAAAACGAATAATCTATAACAAAAATATTTTAATTCTGAGAAATAAAATAAAATAATTTTATTACCTGGCTCGGAAGATTCCAGTATCAATTTGATACAAAACAGTCTTATACCGACTAGTATATATATATAGATAATGTTTATTAACAAAACCCGGGTGATATCCACCAAAAATATATCATTTCTGAAATTAAAAATAAAATAATAATTTTTAATATCTGCCCGGGATTTTCCAGACATTTTCTCAAAAACCGCATTTTTCAAGATTTTGTACAAGTGCACAAAACTGATACAATACCTGTATATACTTACTAGTATATATATTCAGATAACTTTTTATGAGTAAAACCAAGTAATTTCCATAAAAATACTTTAATTTTTTTAAAAAATAATTATATAAATATAATATCCGACCGGGATATTACAGTTGCTGCCGCCACTGATCTTTTCTTCCAATCATCGTAATCATCATAATAGCTTCTCCTGAACCATTTTATTGTTCATGTTCCAGAAATATTTATTGATCTCCGCAAGTAGTTCTTTATATTGTTTATCATATCTCATTGAATTGTCGTATTGCAAGGAAGACTATTATTGATTCATCGGCTGATCGGAGTAATGGTTTTCTTTATTTTGCCATATCATTGATTCACTGTCCATGTTCATGCGTACTTCCGTAAATTGAATACCGCTCGTAAATTCCAATTACCGTCTATTGAATTTGATGATCATAGTTCTCATTGTTGAACCATTGTACTAGTGAATTTCGAATCGTCCTAGTGACTTCCATTGATACAGTATCTATAGAAATATCATAAGTGCATTGACATGACATACACCGTATGATCGTAACTTAGGTAGATTTATTGTCACGCCCCACTTCCCAAAATACAGACACGTGACTAAGCCCAACGAATGATTTTTATCATCCATAAGCTGTTCAAGAATCTTTACAACATTTCACAAGAATAATCAGAGTTGGAAGCAAAAGAATAAACCAAGTATGCATAATCGAATCAAATATACCAACAAAAATTTACTTGGAACCAAAATATGTTAATCTCAAATAATCCAGATCTGAATAAGTCAAAAATCCTGGGTCACATTGCCCAAATACAAAATAAATCTACAAGATACAATTGTTCAAGATAAGCAATAAGAAATGATAATAATAAATGCAAATAAAACTCCAGCACTAATATTGCATATCACCAAAACCATCTGGTACCTGTTCTCCAAAATCTGTAATTTAACAATTGCAGGAATAGGAAAAAGAAAACAAACTTCCGTCAATGCAAGTTACGGGCCGCTTGTGGTGCACGATACAAGTACATGGGAAAAACTAACTAATAATAATGGAATGTGCATGATACAAAATAAAATACTAGCATGGCAATATGAACAAGTACAAGTGGCATGTATCAAGAAAAGTGAACAAGTATCATGTAAACAAGTAATAAGTATCAAGTAGCAAGTGTCACGAATCAAGTATCACGTAAACAAGTATCAAGTGAACAAGTGTCAAGCAAGTAGGTAAACAGGTAACAGGTATCAAGTATCAAGTACAAGTAGCAAGTATCAAGTATCCAGTATCATGTACAAGTAGCAAGTGTCATGTATCATGTAATCAAGTATCATATAGTCAAGTTCAAGTATCATGTTCACGTGTCATATATCTAGTCTTGTAGTTATTACTATGTAGGTAACACTTCATGCAGCCTACACTACATGGTTGCTACATACAATCAAGTTACGTTTAGATCTAGTGGTGGGTTTCTATAGGGCCGTGTACTCAGGCGTCAAGTCAAGTAACAAGTATCAAGCACGAGTCATGTAATCATGAACACGTGACAGCAAGTAGTATCAAGCATGAGTCACGTAATCGTGAATACGTGGCAACAAGTAGTATCAAGCACGAGTCACGTAATCGTGAATACGTGGCAACAAGTAGTATTAAGCACGAGTCACGTAATCGTGAACACGTGGCAACAAGTAGTATCAAGCATGAATCATGTAGTCATGAGACATGGCAACAAGTAGTAACAAGTATGAATCATGTAGTTATGAAACATGGCAACAAGTAATATCGAGCATGAATCATGTAATCATGAAACATGGCAACAAGTAATGGGAAACACGGGCCCCCTTCTGAGTACACATACCTATATTGTCCACTACTAAGGTCTTTCCTTTAACTCCGACTTGGTTATTTATTATTATTGTCAAACAAGTATGTATGTGTCATGAACTTGGCAAGTATAACATGTTACAAACAAGTAACAAGCTCAAGTTGCAAGTTCAACACGTGTGGGTAAAAGATAACACACAAAAGAATAAAACAACGGGATTTCTAGTTCAGGACAGCAAGACCATATTGCAGTAAAACTGAGATCTCCGTTGTTACAAACATGCAAACCTAAATCTGTTGAAAGGTTTAGAAAATAGACTCTCGACCGAATCCAGCGAATATATATAAGTCATATAGTATTTCACAAAATCAAGTCTTAAAACAGGTTTGAATCCAGAAAATGTGTTCAGTCAGAAATCAGAAGATTGTATTCAAAGTCAAGCAAAAACAGCATGAAACCTCATTATTTAAATTCACGATAAATCTGGGGTATTCCCCTATATGTGTAGTAAAAGAAAATCAAGTTTCATAATTTTTCAACAAAAATAGAGTAGTCAAGTAAAATCAGAAAATATCAAGATGCAGTAGTTTTGTAAATCTGAAATCACAAACACTGCAGTACAAAAAAAATAATATCTCACAAACCATAAATCAAAATCCAAATCCACCAAAACGGTAATAAAATATACATAGTAGGCTAACTTTCATATTCAGAAATATTTTAGAAACAGCAAGTAGAAGTAGGTCGTAAATCAGTTTCTTTACTGAACAATAGTAAAAATCTGCTAGAATAGTAGTTGTTTGAAAACATAGAACGGATTGTAAAACTCATCCAATAAATTCACAAAAATTCTAAGTTAATCTCAATAATGTCTAGAAATACTGAGCAAAATTTCAGATCAAAATAATAATTTTAACACCAAAATAAAAATAGATTACTCTTCAGAATTCGTGGAAAATAAAATCTGGAAATCTTTCGACACCACTGTAGTAAAATACATATAACTTACAAACCATAAAATGAAACTGAGATCGGAGTCGAAAGGGTTGGAAAATAGACAGAATTATCTATAAATCATTGTTACCGCTGAAATCGGTGTGGGGGCAAACAGATAGATTTGTGGATTCTTGGGATGCAGAATAGTCAAACCTGAACACCTTTCCGTCAGAGTTTGACCGTGATCTCCCGCCGCTGACCTGCAAAAAGTACAAAACACCGAGGTTGATCCCGGCGACGCACCCTCCGAGCTCAAGTCAGTAATCAGAAAGATTATGAAAGAGGTTTGATTGGCAAAAGATTGATTACCTGGTAATAGTGGGGGATGGGGGGTATTTATAGCCACCTTAGGAACCAGTTTCGGGATAAGATCAAATCCCTACTTCCCAGTGGATGGATAGAAGTGATCAGGATCGTTGATTAGGGACAATCAGAAACCCTTATTCTATCCAGCTGGACAGGGTTTCTTGTGGGTTGGAACTCGCACTCAGTTAAGACGGATCCGTTCGTGGGTTATTGGGCCTTTTGAAAAAGACCCAGTTCCTATTTCCGACCCGTTTGTAGATGAAATTGCCATTTTACCCCTGAGCTTTAAGATTCGTGCCCGATTTGGACGGTTCCAATTTAACCTAATTTTTAGCCATGTCACGAGCCCCCCACTACCGAAGACTGAGTTTGTTCAGTCTTTGAGGAGTAGTTTTATTGTTTTAATGGCTTACGGAGTTGTATCGGGGTCCGAATGGGGGGTGTCGAATCTTTATATGAGGTATTATGGTGATTTTGGCTGTTGGTTGCACGCTCAAGGTTCTTGAGCTCTTCTGGACTTTTGGTTATTTTTGATTAACTTTTTATCTATTTTTCGGATCATTTATTTAATTTTGCGAAGCGGTGATTTATCGTTCGAGGGCATTAATTAATTATTCTAAGCGATAATTATGTACCCAGGGGCTCAAAAATATTTTCCCGAATTTATAATTATTTTTTTTGAATTTTAAATTAATTTTCCTGAATTTTTAATCATTTTTTCGTAATTTTTAAATAAATAATTGAATTTAATAAATAAAAACTAAATTTTTATCACCATTTACGACGTGGCGAGATCTGGACCGTTCATCAGCTAGCGGCGAGAAAATATCTGAGTGATCTGATAGTTCGAGTGGCTCGGCGGCATTTTTCTCCGCATGTGGAGGTCGGTGCCCCGGTAGCTCGGCATAACGCCTCAGTAGCTCGGCGCTTTGTGAGCTACCAAGCTACGTGACTGAATCTAGAGCGTCCATCATGGCGCGAATCACGAGGTAGGTGGCTCAGATCACGAGAAAATGTGATCTTGTCGTTTTGTGGGCGTGGCGTGATCTGAGCCACTCATCTTTTTTTGGCACGAATTTTGGGACAATCAGACGTCCCACAAAGTTCGGCGTCATTTTTCTCCAAATGTGGAGGTCAGTGCCTCGGTAGCTCGGCATAGTGCCTCGGTAACTTGGTAGCTCGGCGTAGTGCCTCGGTAGCTACCGAGCTATGTGGCTTAATCTGGAGCGTCCATCATGGCACGAATCTCGATGCAGGCAGCTCAGATCACGAGAAAACGTGATTTTGTCATTTTGTGGGCGTGTCTAAATCTGAGCCGCTAATCAACTTTGGGCACGAATCTTGGGACAATCAGACGTCGCACAGAGCTCGGCATCATTTTTCTCTAAATGTGGAGGTCGGTGCCTCGGTAGCTCGGCATAGTGCCTTGGTAACTTGGTAGCTCGGCGTAGTGCCTCGGTAGCTACCGAGCTATGTGGCTTAATCTGGAGCTTCCATCATGGCACAAATCTCGATACAGGAGGCTCAAATCACGAGAAAATGTGATTTTGTCATTTTGTGGGCATGTCTAAATCTGAGCCGCTCATCAACTTTGGGCGTGAATCTCTGGACAATCAGACGTCCCACAGAGTTCGGCATCATTTTTCTCCAGATGTGGAGGTCGGTGCCTCGGTAGCTCGGCAGAGCGCCTCGGTGGCTCGGCTCCTCATGAGTTGCCGAGCTGTGTGGCAAGTCTGAACCGTTGCACCCCTTCGTTGAACCGTCGCCGTCCTTCTCTATTTTGTCGTTTTGCTTTCCTTAACGGGCTTGAGGGGGGCCCAAGAGTTGCCGCTCTTCGTTACAAAGCCCAAGAGTCACTTCTTTCACTATAAGTTTTCACCTCCTTTACTCTTTTTCTCATTCGTTCACTTTTCACTCTTAGAACTTACTTTCGCTCTCGAGTTGCTCTGCTAGTGGCGGTTTGAGCTCAAGGGTGGTTGTGTTAGCTGTCGCGGAGGCCAGGCAATTTCCGGTGAAGTTTTTTCGACCGTAACCGTCACATTAAGGTCAGTACACATACTCTTAATCTCATACATATACCCTACTAGATGTCACGGGTGTCCTCAGGTAGTGAGGCATCTTCCTCGGGTGCTCGGAGTGACGAGCAGTTGGTTCGTGAGGAAAGGGGAGAATTGTCGAGTAGACAGAAGGGGAAGGAGATAGTAGGATCGTCTGCGGCCGAGGAGAAGGGAAAAGAGGTGGCCCGGTCTGCGGTAGTAGATACGGTGGTGGAGACCATGAGACAAGCAGGAAAGATGGGTCGGTTGCCGACCGTGATATCCGACCACGGAGGGATAAGACAGTATTTCGGCGAGCTGCTGACCAAGGCTATCTTTGGTCGCTCGGAAACCTATGAGGAGGACCGAGGGAGGTTACCAAAGTGGACGATATCCCCTCGGTTCTAACCGAGTGAGATCTGCTTCGGATTCGGAAAAGCTTCGTCATTCCTTCGGAGTACACCCTGATTCTCCCCGGTCCCGGGGTGCGAGCGTGCACAGCCTTCACGCCAGATACTTGCATCTTCGCCTACGACGCGTTGAACGTCAGGACTGCATCTTTCCCTCCATCCCTTCGTGACCGAAGTTCTCCGCTGGTATGGACTGAGCCCTATTCAGTTCATGCCGAATATGTGGCGACATGTGCTCGAATTTCTGCTCCAATACCGAATAGCAAAGGTGGAACTGCAACTCGTCGTCCTCCAGAGTTTGTACTGGATCAACAGGATGAGTAAGACCGAACACCGGTACTATCTGTCGCCTCGGAAAGGTGTCAAGCTGATAGAGAACCCCGACTCGATAAAGTCATGGAAGGGTAAGTTTTTCCTGATCAAGGGCCCTTCGACATGGGACTTCCCGACCTGGTAGAAGGAGGACGTACCGAAGTATGCGAAGGCCGAGCCGGTGTTGACCCCGGTCGAGGCAGAGGTGGCGGCGAAGCTGGTCGGACATCCGATGTTGAGTTGGAGGGACATGACCGAGGAGGTGCTTCACGGGTCGGGCCTTAGTCCGATCGACCCGAGTATGCTCCAGACATATCTTTTCCCTTGTTTACCACATGTTATGTATTGTATTTTTCTAACTTTGTTTTCTTTATCTGATAGAGGCACTGAGCATGGACTTCAAGGCGATCATGGCTGAACGAAACAAGGCCACCGATGCCAAGAAGAGGAAGAGGACGAGCGCGGGCCCCTCATCTGGCCGACCCACCAAGGCTCCTTCGGCCGTGGTAGGGACCGTCGACCTCACTTCTCCTCGGCGATCGTCCTCGGCTGTTGGTGTTCCTCAGCTGACCCCATCCGAGGACTTCTCCGTCTCGGCAGCTCTGGCGCTTGAGGCCCCGCCTCTGACCGAGCAGGCCAAGCGATACTGATCGAGGCCCACAAGAAGCTGTTCATCCCCGATTGGTGGGGGATGAACCATGACGGCTTTCTGGGGGACTCGGCGATGAGTATGCAGGCTCTCCACCATCTCCCGACCCCAAAGGACTGAGCCACACTGAAGGCGGGGATGACGGGCGACGACGCTTTAGAGGTAGCTCGGTCGCTTTTGTTAGTAGGTTTTCTCAGTTGCTTTTGATAATCTCTTGAAAATATTCTAAGTTTTAGCTCAGCTTTCGTTGTGTTCTAACTGCTTCTTCTTGCAGGCCACATGCCACTTCAGCCACCTTCTCGAGCAGTATGGCGAACAAGAGAGGGAGTTGAAGGCCGCTTGTGATAAAGATCGAGTGGAGAGGGCAAGGGTCGTGAAGTAGTTCGAAGCAGAGCAGCGCCGCTCGGACGCTTTAGCGACACAGGTCGCCGACCTGGAGGCGGCCTTGGCACAAGCAAGGGAGAAGCTCGTCTCGGAGGTTTCCAAAGCAGCCGAGGATAGGGCCAAAGCGAATAGGGCCTTGGAGGTAGTGAAGCGGCAAAAAGACGAGGCCGTGGAGGCGGCGAGGGCGGAGATTGAGGCCGAGGCGAAGATGCATATGATGGCCAACATGGAGAAGTCCTACGCCACCGCGCTCGAGCATGTCGAGGCCCGGATCCCCGGCTTCGACAGGTCGGGATACGGACTGTGGGGTTCGGTCGATGAGGATGACCCCGAAGCCGAACAAGAGGCCGAAGGGGAAGGAGGGGAAGAGCAACAAGGTGACGATGCTCCTGCCGACCCTGAGACCGTGGTGGTGGAGGGAGGGGGTGACGAGATTGTGGTCGACCCCCGAGCCGGAGCGGTAGAGGACGAGGAGCCGTCCACCGAGGTGCCCGTCACCGAGCTACTGCTCAAGGTGGCCCCTTGATCTTTTTGCTTTTGTATTTTTTTTCTTTTTTCATGTATCGCCTTGTAGCGGACTGGACATCGCTTGTTTGTTATGAATGAAATTTCGCTTTCTTTGACAAAGTATTGGGGTCGATCCTGTTTTGGAGACGTCTCGCTTTGAAATTTTTTCTAGGTGCTGAATATAGTTTGGCTTTCGAAATTTTTTCTAAGTGTTGAGCACTGCTCGCTTTAAAATCTAGCTAAGTGTTCAGTACAACTTGCTTTGAAATCTAGCTAAGTGTAGAGAACAACTTGCCTTGAGATTTAGCTATGTATTGCTCGAGCTTAGTGTTGTTGTGTTCTTTCAGATCGCCGAGTTGCGTCTTGCGGAGGCATCGTCACACGCGGCAGCGGTTGAGGTTTCTCGTCTCCGAGCCGACCTAGGAGCGACGAAGTTGGCCCTTTCTTGCAGTCGAGAGTGTTTCTCAAGAGCGAGTTGGATTTGGACTGCCTCAAGGTAAAGCTAGCGAAGCATCTCTCCGAACTGAAACAACTAAAGAAGGCGCTATCTATTGTCTCAGTGGAAAGAGATGAACTGTTAGCCGAAGTCCATGAAATTTCGATAGCCGAAGATGAGCTTTTGGCAGAGAGAGAAGAATTAACAACGGCTATGGGCAAGTTGACGGCCGAGCGAGATGAGCTATTAGCAACCATGAGCGAGGCGACGGTGAAGGTTGATGAGCTGAAGAGGGTTACAGTTGATAAGAGCATCGAAGTTACTCATCTTCGTCAACTTATCGCCGACAGCTCTGGTGCCGCAGGCTCCGCTCAGCTTCCTCACTTCAAGATTGCTGTAAAAGATGCCTATCTGAAGGATCAAATCGTCGAGCTCGAGGAGGAAGTCGCTTGGCTCAAACCTCAACCTGAGCGGATTAATGTCAGAAGCACATCGTGTACTTGTGAAGAGAGCGAGAGAGGAATTTCCTTTTACGAGCTCGCGACTAGCTCAACTGCTGCTTGGCAGAGCCCTGTTGACGCTCAAAGTGGCGTAGCTGCTTCGTCGAGCGGAGCATCTGTTGGGACTATCGCCAGAGGTAGTGCTGAAGATGCGTCTCAGTTTGCGGGCCTAGAGATGAGCTCCGAGGTTAGGCGACGCCATCCCCGGGTGTCTTTAAACCGGAACATCCCTGCCCCGAAGAAGCGTTGAAAGAGTTCTTGTAATTTTGTCTTTTCGAATTTTGTAATTCGTCGTAGAGAGCTGAGTAGCTGGTCTTATAATCTGATTTTCCACGTACTTTAATTTTTATGGAAGCGAAAGCTTTGTTTATTCTTCTGCGCTTGTGTGTTTGCATGCTTTGTTAATCATCTATGGTTGTATGACCACTTTATACCCGCTTATGAGCGAGGAGTATGAGCGGGGCTGAGCCAAGCTTCTAACTCCGAACTCTTTGCTTGGGTAGGCTTCAACGGTTGTGGGAGTAGTTCGGAATGGCGAACCACTTCTAGCTCGCTTAAGAGCGAGATTGTAAAGGGGAATTGAGCCAAATTTTAGACTCCGAACACGTCGTTTGAGTAGGCTTCAACTGTTGGGGGAGCAGTTCCGAATGGCGAACCACTTCTAGCTCGCTTAAGAGCGAGCTTGCCAAGCAGAATCGAGCCAAGTTTTGGACTCCGAACACGTCGTTTGAGTAAGTTTCAACGGTTGTGGGAACAGTTCCGAATGGCGAAGCACTTCTAGCTCGCTTAAGAGCAAGCTTGCGAAGCGGAATCGAGCCAAGTTTTGGACTCCTAACACGTCGTTTGAGTAAGTTTCAATGGTTGTGGGAGCAGTTCTGAATGGCGAACCACTTCTAGCTCGCTTAAGAGCGAGCTTGCGAAGCGGAATCGAGCCAAGTTTTGTACTCCGAGCACGTCGTTTGAGTAAGTTTCAATGGTTGTGGGAACAGTTCCGAATGGTGAACCACTTCTAGCTTGCTTAAGAGCGGGCTTGCGAAGTGGAATCGAGCCAAGTTTTGGACTCCGAACACGTCGTTTGAGTAGGTACAATTAAAGTTTTAAACAGGGAGATAAAACAATCACAAGAGAATTATTAGGCGAAGGAAGCTCTTTATTAATAATTACTTAATCGGCCGCTTCTAAGTTGCAGGCCGTTATTACAATGAGAAAATAAAGAAGCAAGTACAAATAAAAAGATAGGAAGGGCTCGACACTTGAAGGTACTCGGAGAGGCGTTGATACACCCTCTTGGCACTTCAGTAAGTGGTCAGCGTTCCAAGTTCTTGGTATCTCTCTGCCTTCAAGTTCTTCAAGAAGATACGCTCCGGGGCGGACTACTTTGGAAACCTTGTACAGGTCCTTCCCAATTCGGAGCTAGCAATGCTTTTGGGTGGGGAATGAGATAGCTAGCTTTCTGAGGACTAAGTCCCCTTCCTTGAGATCTGTGGGACTGACTCTTTTGTTGTGGGCCTGCTCGATTCTTCTCCGATAATTTTGTTGGTGGATTGAAGCTCTTTCACGGAGCTCATCAATCAGGTCCAAATTCGCCCGGAGCTCTCTGGCGTTCTGCTCTTCATCCTAGGCAATTAGACGAGGGGATGGCAAACCAACTTCCAAGGGGATTATGGCCTTGGACCCATAGGTGAGGTTAAAGGGCGACTCTCCTGTGGGGGTCCGTTTTGTAGTGCGGTAGTTCCACAATACGTTAGGAAGTTGTTCCGCCCATAAGCCTTTGGCCAATTTGTCTAGTCTCTTCTTGATACCGGAAAGGATCTGCCTGTTGGCGTTCTCTACTTGACCATTGGACTAAGGATGGGAGACTGGAGGAGAAGCGTCGCTGAATGCCGAGGTCTTCACATAAAGAACAGAAGGCTGCCCCTGTAAACTGTGTTCCGTTATCTGTTATTAGGACTCAAGGCATGCCGAACCTACAGATTACATTTTTCCAGAAGAATTACAACACTTTGCTTTCGGTAATAGTGGCCAGTGGTTCGGCCACGATCCACTTAGAGAAATAGTCGATTGCCACGACTAGGAACTTGAGCTAGCCTGGAGCTGGTGGGAACGGGCCTAGCAAGTCTATGCCCCACATTGCGAAGGAAGCTAGACTCGACAGAGATGTGAGTTTTGCTTGGGGTAGGCGGCGGATGTTGGAGAACTACTGACAAGGGCTGCATTGTCGGACATGTTGCTCGGCATCTCGAAGTAGGGTAGGCCAGAAGTACCCATAGTTCAAAACTTTCCTAGCGAGGGACCTTGATCCTGAGTGGACTCCGCCTATGCCTTCATGGAGTTCTTGCAGGGCATACGAGGCTTCTTCCGGGGAGAGGCATCTCAAGTAGGGTCTGTCATTTACTTGGGTATAGGAGCATTTGTACAAGACTCCTTCAACAAGGGTGTACCGCTCGGCTCTCGTTCGGATTCGATGGGCTTCTTTAGGATCTTGGGGAAGGGTCCCATCCCTGAGGAACTCTATCAAGGGCTTCGTCCAGTTGTCCTGGAGTTGGACGGGCCGCGACTCCATCGAGTCGGGGGCTTCCTCTTCTATGCTTGGTCTTAGGAACACTTCGATTAGGACGGTCTGCTCGAGACCTTGGAGGGAGGAGGAGGCCAATTTTGAGAAGGCATCTGCTTGGGAGTTTTCTTCTCTAGGGATTCGCTGGATGTGTGCTTCTTCGAACGAAGCCATGAGACTTTGGACCTTGGCTAGGTACTTAACCATTCGGTCATCTCGCGCCACGTTGTCTCCTAAGACTTGATTAACCACCAGCTGCGAATCACTGAATATTCGGACACGTTGTGCCCCTGCCTTGCGAGCCATACCCAGGCCTGCTATTAAGGCTTCATACTCAGCTTTGTTGTTGGAAGCTTTAAAGTTGATGCAGAGGGAGTATTAGAGAACGAAGTCATCTGGGCCTGCCAGAATGACTCTGGCTCTGCTCCCTTCGGCGCAAGAAGACCCGTCTACATATACTGTCCAGATGGGTGGCCCATTTGCTGCTTGACTTTCTTTCGGGATGGTACTTTCTACAATAAACTTGGCCAGAGCTTGGGCCTTGATAGCAGTCCGAGGCTGATAAGATATGTCATGTTGACTTAGCTCGATCGACCACTTCATCAGATGCCCGGAGGTCTCAGGGCTTGTGCAGGACTTGCTTGAGCGACTGGTCGGTAAGGACGACCACCGAGTGGGATTGGAAATAGGGACGGAGCTTCCTGGCTGCCATAACCAAGGCGTATGCTATTTTTCCCAATTTCGGATAGCAGAGCTTGGCGTCCCTGAGGACCTTGCTCACATAATAGATAGGCTTCTGAGCCATGTCTTCTTCCCTCACTAGGACAGCACTGAGGGTTTGCTCGGAGGTAGCGAGGTAGAGGTAGAGTGTTTTCCCGGGACTAGGCCTGCTGAGGAGTGGGGGGATGACCAGATAAGCTTTTAGTTGGTCGAATGATTCTTGCTGCTGCTGGCCCCACTCAAAGCCTTTAGCCCCCCTGAGGGCTTTGAAGAAAGGAAGACACTTCTCCCCCGACTTAGACAGGAAGCGCCTTATAGTCGCGAGGTGTCCTGTATGCTTTTGAACTTCTTTCACACTTGTAGGAGGAGCCATGTTCAGTATGGCTCTGATCTTCTCGGGGTTGGCTTCGATCCCCCTTTGACAGACCATGAAGCCCAGGAACTTACCAGATGAGACCCCGAATGCTCACTTATTCGGGTTCAGTCTCATGTTATGCCTCCTCAATATGTCGAAAGCTTCTTGGATGTCGGTGACATGGTCGGACCCCTGGATGCTTTTCACTAGCATATCATCAACATATACCTCCATGTTCCGCCCGATTTGATTCTTAAAGACCTTGTTGACGAGGCGTTGGTAGGTTGCACCAGCATTTTTCAGCCTGAAGGACATCACCCTATAACAGTAGAGGCCTTGATCTGTGACAAAGGAAGTCTTCGGGATATCCAGGGAGAACATTCTGATTTGATTGTATCCAGAGAAGGCATCCATGAAGCTCAGTAGCTCATGGCCCGAAGTAGCGTCGATCAAGGTGTCGATGTGGGGAGATGGAAATGATCTTTGGGGCATGCCTTATTCAAGTCAGTGAAGTCGATTGAAATCCTCCAGCTTCCATTGGCCTTCTTAACCATAACAACATTAGAGAGCCAATCGGGGTTAGTTGACTTCTTGTATGAACCGTGCTTTGAGGAGCTTGTCCACTTCTTCCTTTATGGCTTGCTGGCGCTCAGGGGCGAACTTGTGCCTCTTCTGCTAGACTGGTTTGGACCCCGGAGCAACACTTAGGTGGTGGACGAGGAGGTCCTCGGAGATCCCTGGCATGTCGGCAGCTGTCCAGGCGAAGAGGTCATGGTTCTTCCTGATGCAATGGACTATGTCAGAACAGAGGGCAGGAGGGAGGGTTTTGCTGATGAAGAATTTGCGATTCGGATCTTGCTCTAAAAAGAGCACTTCCTCCAGCTCGTCTACTGGTTCTGACATAGGTTGGGTGTTCCCTTGGGGAATCTCAAGATTCTTGAGGGAAAGGACAGGTCCCCGGTCGAGGTCATGTAACACTTGCGGGCCATCTCCTGACTTCTCCTGACTTCCCCTACACCTGCCTTGGTGGGGAACTTCATTTTGAGGTGATAAGCCGATGGGACAGCTTCTAGGGCAGCTAGGCTAGGTCGGCCTAGGATCACATTGTAAGAAGCTGGGATGTCAACAACCATGAAGTCCATTGGCTCTATACGGGTAGTAGAAGTTTTGCCAGTGGTTACGTCGAGGGTTATGACCCCTTCGATAGTCACCGGCACTCCTGTGAACCCATGGAGCGTATAGCCGGCGGGCTTGAGCCTGTCCTGCGATAACTTGAGTCCTTGGAAGGCCGCTAAGAAGAGGATGTTGACAGAACTGCCATTAACCACCAGAATCCTCTCCACTTTGAAGTTATCCATGTGGAGGTTAATCACCAGTGCGTCACAGTGGGGTGTTCGGACACCCTCTAGATCTTCATCTGAGAAAGTATCCGGGACTTCGTGACCTTTGGAAGGGGGTATGCTATGCACCGAATTGACTTCCCGGATGAAAGCCTTTCGAGAAGAGTTGAAGGTTCCTCCCATTGGGCCTCCATGAATAAGGTGCAAGATGCATTCTTCTTCAAACTTGGGAGTCTCGTCGCGCCTCTCGGGATGCTTGTTAGCCCCCTTGGGGAGTGGAGGAAGATCGATCCGGTCCTTTCTTACAAACTTGGACAACTGCCCTCTCTGAATGAGGGCTTCAATTTCATTCTTTAGAGCCCGACAGTCATTGGTGTCATGGCCATGGTCTCGATGATATCGGCACCACTTCTCCTTATCTCTCTTCTTCCCGAGGGTATTCATCTTCGGAGCAGGAGGTAGGACTCCCTCTTTCTTAACCTCCATAAGAATAGTTGAAACATTGGTGTTGAGAGGGGTAAACTTCTCAAATTTGGGAGGCGGGCGGCGCTGACCCCCGTTGTCCTTCTGGAGCTTCTTAGCTCCCTCATCTTCGGCTGCCTTTCTTTTGGTTCCTGAGGAAGACCCCTCGAACGTGGGGCGATGTTCAGCTTCCTCAACCCGGATGTACTTCTCGCTTCTGAGAAGAAGGTCGAAGAAGTCTCGCGGAGGCTTTTTGGCTAGGGAGGAACAGAAGCTCAAATTGAGGACATTGGACTGGAAGGCGGCTGCAGCGATCGATTGGTCGAGGGAGGCAATAGACCTAGCTTCTGTGGTAAACCGCTTGACATAATCTCTCAGTTCCTCACCCTTCTTCTGATTGAGGAAGAGTAGTGAAATACTAGTCTTCTCGGTTCGGCGGGTGCTTACGAGTGGGTGATGAAGAGGGTCTCAAATTGTTCAAAAGAGAAGATGGAGGATGGGGCGAGGCGGGAGTACCATTCCCGAGCCGGACATTTGAAAGTAGCTGGGAAGGTCTTGCACAGTAGAGCATCGGAAGCCTGGTGGATCATCATGAGAGTTTTGAAATTCTCGATGTGATCTACGGGGTCTGACTCCCCCGTATATGTCTCGAACTTTGGTGGCTTAAAGTTTGCTGAAACGGGAGCCTCCATGATGGTTCGGGAGAACAGAGGTCTGCTTGGGCGGAGGGTCCTCCCTCTTAGCTCCTCTTCCCTATCTAGTTGATCGAGGTGCCTCTCCATCTCGTGGAGACGGCAATAGACTGCAACATCCCTTCGACGGTATCCCAGTAAACCTCTGGACTCATCTTCATATGAAGGGGAGCGAGGGCTACGGCGACGGTAGCTCAGAGAATGACGAGGACTTAGGGACCGAGGAGGAGGGCTTTGAAATGGCGGAGGAGTGGGGACCCTCTGAGCATTATTGTTGTTGTTTGGTGGGAGGTTGAGGGCCTGCAAGATTGTAGCCTGGAACTATTGGAATTCGACATGTGTGATAGGTCCGTTCTCGTCCCTCTGGGGCTGCCGACCAGCGGGAGAATGAGGCCTCCTTCGACGGTACTCCGGGGACTCCCTCCGCCTCCTATGGAGAGGGGACCTCCTGTGGTCGCGATGGCGAGGAGATCGCGCATTTGGACGTTCTGAGCGGGAGACTCCCTCACGGGCCCACCTTTCATCCAAACGGTGGCGAAGGTCCTCTTCTTTCTACTGGTTGATGAGGATGTTGCGGAGGTCTTCTGAAGGATGAGGGTTGTGAGTTGCCATGGAGTCGGTTGAAGGGTTATGTACGGAGATATGGTCGCGGTGAAGAGGTTGCTTCTCAGGGGGAGGATGAGAGGTCCCTATACCAGCGTTCTGGGGCCCGAGTGGAGCCTACCGGTGTTGAAGATTTTGGAGAGGAGGCTGTAACTGCTGCAACAGCTGATCGGGTTGAGGAGGGAGCTGTCCCTAAGGTTGGATGGGTTAGAGAGGAGCCTCCTGTTGCAGTTGAGGAGGAGTAGGTCCACGGTTGGACCCTCTAGATCTCAGTTTCCTTGGAGGCATGGCTGGAGGTGATTTTAACTGATGGAAGAGGGTGGATTGCTATTCGTCGTTTCCCACAGATGGCGCCAATCTGTTACCGCTGAAATCGGTGTGGGGGCAAACAGATAGATTTTTGGATTCTTGGGATGCCGAATAGCCAAACCTGAACACCTTTCCGCTGGAGTTTGACCGTGATCCCCCGCCGCTGACCTGCAAAAAGTGCGAAACACCGGGGTTGAACCCGGCGACGCACCCTCCGACACTCAAGTCAGTAATCAGAAAGATTATGAAAGAGATTTAATTGGAAAAAGATTGATTACCTGGTAACAGTGGGGGATGGGGGATATTTATAGCCGCCTTAGGAACCAGTTTCGAGATAAGATCAAATCCCTACTTCCCAGTGGATGGATAGAAGTGACCAGGACCATTGATTAGGGACAATCAGAAATCCTAATTCTATCCAGCTGGACTGGGTTTCTTGCGGGTTGGAACCCGCATCCAGTTAAGACGGATCCGTTGGTGGTTTATTGGGCCTTTTGAAAAAGACCCAGTTCCTATTTCAGACCCGTTTGTAGGTGAAATTACCATTTTATCCCTGAGCTTTAAGATTCGTGCCCGATTTGGACAGTTTCGATTTAACCCTAGCCATATCAATCATGTTCACAAAATATTGTCAAATATTGACCTTAATAGGGTCTAAAATACTGATCAAAACGGAAAAGCTAGCAAAATTGAAAATATCTCATGTGCACAAAATCAACTAGTTCACATATAACTCATCCAAAACACAATCAAATACGAAATATGGTGTACAAGATGTCCAAGAAACATTATATAGGGTATTTCACAAGTCCAAGACAAGTTTATCACGAATAACACGAACGAGCACAATATAACATATGAATAACACGCATATATGCAACAAGATATGGTCAATCCTAGGTTATATCATGTCATGTATATCGTGAGGCAACTACGGTCGAATCATCACAGTAGAGATAATATCAACAAGGGGTTTCACTAACGAATTGTCTCTAGAACCCAACTACACTGCAAGTGGTATTTAGTACTTGTATTTACAAAGGAATTTAATATAAGTTACTTGCCTGGAAGATGACAAAACCGACGAAGCAAAAGCAAGAATAACGGGAACGGATTCCCGGGGCACGAACAACGAACGAACACCAGAACGGATCACGAACCAATCACGAACACAAACCAACGAACGGATCACGATGATGATTAAGATCAAGATGATCAAATAATGATCGGGCAGATCGGCACAGATGAGATCAAGATCAACAAGATCGGATGGTCCAGATCAAGGTGATGATGAAGTTGATGATGATCGCGATAAAATGACCAGGAATCAATCAATCGAGATCAAGAGGTCAAGATCACAATCAAATGGGTGGCCTACAACAAAGATGAAGATGATGATCAAAACCAAGATAGATGATGATGATGAAATCTGATGGCCAAGATCAGCCGGTCACTCTCTTGATCAAACAACACACATCAAAGGTGCATCGGCTCGGCTCCGACGGCGGGGTGAGTGGTGGATTGATGGCAAACGGAGATGATGGCCAGGAGGTCGCGATGCCGGTAGGGAAGCTACTGACTGCAGGAGAAGGCAGGGAAGTGCACAGGGGGGTCAGTGCACCGACACTGACGGTTACTAGTCGGCAGAGGAGTAGGGGATGCAGGTTGTTACTGTCATGGTGGTGCAACAGGGCGAGGCTATCGCGGCACTGGATGGCAGTGCGATGCAGGGGATAAGGAGAAGGTGCTGACATTATCGACTGGTGCTATTGATGTCACTGTGCCGACGGAGGGCAGCAGGACAGGAAGGAGGGGGTGGTGCTGCTGGCGTCGTCTGCTGTTGGCAACGAGGAGAGGGGAGTCGGGGTGGCCTACTGCTGCGTTGCAAGGAGGAGAGGGGGGCTGAGGTTGGGAGGAGGAGATGAGATGATCGGTTGAAGAGGAGGAGAGCGGGAGGTAGACGAAGGGGGGGGGGACCGAGGGGTAAACAGGGGAGAGAAGATGAAGCGGCTAGAGTGCAGTTATGCGTTCACTTTATATGGGTTGAGGGGATATGGATATTAGGGTTAAAAAAATGACGGCTGATGGTATATAGGGTAAACCGGTTTGGTAGGTTTCGGGTTGGGGTGATTAGAGTTATAGGGTTTAGGGGGTGAGAACGGGTTTGGGTGTAGGTTTAAATGGGTTTGGATATTATTGAAAAATCCAATAGGTTAATAAAATGGATATAGAGTAGTTGGGTAATTGGCTTATAGGGTACAAGATCCAATAGGGGTTAAAACATAAATAGAAAAATAACCAATACAAAATTTGTTTATAATAAAAGGTGATTTGCATTACAAAATAGGATTTATTTAAAATACTACAAATACAGTTAGTAAATAAAAGTGAATTTTTAATAACCAGTCAAAAATAAAAATAATAACTATAATACAAATAACAACAATAATAATAAGAGTAATAATAATAAAAATAAGAATTGTGTTACAATAAAAAAATCATGAAAATAGTTACAAATAAAATTATTGATCGAAACAAATTTTGACAGGATATCCAATAGTACAATTTGGCAAAAGAATTTGAAAACCGAAAAAATAATTTGCTTAAATTTTAAATACAGAAAATACACAAAAATACGTTTTTGGGAAAACGGGGGTTACATTTATGCACCTAGATATGTACATCGATTCATGCTTTGTTTGGTTGCAATGTGATAGTATAATTGACCCGTAAATTTGATATTGGCAACCATACAAGGACAAGATTGAGAAGCTGCTTGGAGAATACGGTACAATCCTCTTGTTCAGTTTTTGATACTTTCATTGGCTTGAGAAAATCAGTGTGTTAGGGCCACAGCCATGTCCCATAAATTTTATGCTTTTAATTTTGTATGAGATGGATTTTTGTATGCTAATGGATGATGAATGGTGATATCAATTAATAAAATAACAAAATCCCTCAAAGTAAATATTAAGTTGCAGTAAGATGCCTTCCAATGCGTGGCACTCGTCTAGGCTATGATCGATTAAGTGTAGGTTTACCAAAGCAGGGATAAAAGTAATATTCAATTGTCAACCATTGGGTGTGACTTAACTAGACTATTTCAATAGGATTGAAGGTTTAAAGGCATAGAGTTTGGCTTTAGTCTATGAGATAGATTAGAGTAAGTGTTACTCACCAAACTATCCAAGAGTTGCATATGATGTAATTGGAAAATGTTCCCTACCTAAATAACTTAATTTTGGGTGATTAGCCAAAGCTGACTCAAAACTATGTGAAATATGGATCTTGGCCGAGTAGAAAATCTTACGACGAGATTTTTTGAGTCAATGATGAGGGTCGTTGATTTGAATAAAAATAGTAGGAGGTACATTTAATAAAAGACCTTATTAAATAATTCAATGTCATGATACATACTCTGCATATTTTTGTTGATGGATAAATATTTCTTTCTTTGCATATTTCTATAAAATGATATTTACTTTGCATATTTCTGTTGATAGATTACCATGGCATCCAACACATCAAATAACTTATCATTGCAATCTGTCCTTGAGAAGGACAAACTGTCTGGGTTAAATTTTCTAGACTGGTACAGATTTCTGAGGATAGTCCTGAGACATGAGAAAATGTTGTATGTTCTAGAGCAGCCTATTCCTGACTCACCTACTGCAAGTTCCCCTCACACCGAAAAGGATGCTCATAAGAAGCATTAAGATGACGCCCTGGACATTTGTTGTCTAATGCTAGCCACCATGAACTCTGAGCTTCAGAAGGAACATGAGAACATGAATGTCGACGATATGATCGTACACCTCAAGGAGCTCTATCTAAAGCAGGCTAGGCATGAGAAGTTAGAAGTCCCAAAGGCATTGTTTCAGTGCAATTGGCAGAAGGAAGCCCTATTGGAACTTATGTGCTCAAGATGATTGGTCAAGAATTAGCCACTGACTTGGTCCTACAATCGTTGTCGGAAAGTTATAGTCAATTCGTCATGAACTAAAACATGAATGAAATTGACAAACCTCTGCTATAACTGCTAACCGTGTTGAGAACTGCTGAACAGAATATTAGTAAGGTAAAGACCATTATGATGGTCCAACGGGCCAAAGGTAAGGGAAATGGAAAACAGCAGATTAAGAAACCTAAGGGTAAGGGGAAGAACAAGTGAAATTTCAAGCCTAACACTTCTGCCTTGAAACTTAAGGGTGGGGTCGTCAAGGAAAGAACATGCTTCCACTGTAGTGAGACCGGACATTGGAAGAAGAACTGCCATAAGTACCTGGAGGAGATTAAGAAGAAGAAAGGAAGTGAGACTTCCATTACATGTATTTTTTTATATAAAAGTCAATTTATCTACTTCTGCATCTTGGGTATTAGATACTGGGTCTCACATTGGTGTAAATGTGCAGGATCTCAAAATGAGTAGACCACTGGCTAACGGCGAGTTGACCTACGAGTTGTAAATGGAGCAAAAGTTTTTACTTTAGCTGCAGGGACTTGTCATTTATCATTCCCCACTGGGTTTATCATTGAGTTTGAGAACTAATATTTTGTGCCTGCTATTAGTAGGAATATTATTTCTATTTCTTGTTTGGACAAGAAGGGTTTTTCATTTATAATAAAAGACAAAAGTTGTTTTATTTATTTGAATGATATCTGTTATGGTAGTGCATAATTGAGTAACGGACTTTATATTCTTGACCTCAAAATGTCTGTCTATAATATAATTACTAAGAGGTTCAAATCAAATGATACGAATCCAACTTACCTCTGGCATTGTCGTTTGAGCCACATAAATGAGAACCACATATGACACATTTGATTTTGAATCATATGAGGTATGTGAACCTTGTTTGTTGACTAAGATTACAAGAGGTCCATTCACTGGAAAAGGTGAAAGGGCAAGTGATCTTTTAGGTCTCATACATAGTGATGTCTGCGGACCTTTTCAACAGATTGGCTAGAGGAGGTTTTCAGTGCTTTATTACATTCACTGATGATTTCAGTACATATGGGTTTGTGTATCTGATGAAAAATAAATCAGAATCACTTGAAAAGTTTAAAGAATTCAAGAATAAGGTACAAAACCAACTTGGTAAAAGTATTAAAGCCCTTCGATCAGATCGTGCTGGTGAGTACTTAAAGCCAAGTATTTAATGACTATTTAAAAGAGTGTGGGATAATATCTCAACTCACTCCCCCTGGAACACCGCAATCGAATGGTGTCTCTGAGAGGAAAAACCAAACCATGTTAGACATGGTTCGATCTATGATGAGTAATGCAGACCTTCCAAGCTCTACTGGGACATGCTCTATTAACAGCTCCTTTCACCCTTAATCGTGTTACATCTAAAATGGTTCAAGAAATACCTGTGAGATATGGACTGGAAGATGTCCTAGTGTGTCTTTTATGAAGATTTGGGGTTGTGAAGCCTATGTAAGGTGCCAAGTCCCTGATAAACTTGGTCCCAAATCTGATAAGTGCTTCTTTGTAGGATATCCCAAGAAAAACAAAGGATACTATTTCTATAATCTGACCGAAGGCAAAGTGTTTGTTGCACGGACTGCTGTGTTCCTCGAGAGAGAATTCGTCTCCAATAGAACTAGTGGGAGAACAATAGAAATTGAAGAAATTGAAACTTCGCAAAGTAATAACGAACCAATAGTAGAAAGGGAGCAGAATCCACAAATTGTTGTGGAACAACCACCTGCTCAAATAGCACAAGGCCTACGTAAGTCTAGTAGGATACCTCATTAACCCGAGAGATGTGGATTTCTCGTGACTTAAAATGGTGATATATTACTCATGGATCAGGATAAGCCTACGACTTATGAGAAAGCTGTAAAAGGCCCAGATTCTGAGAAATGGCTTGAGGCCATGAGATCTGAGATGAAATCCATGTATGCCAACTAAATTTGGACTTTGGTAGACCCACTTGAAGAGGGTAAAACCTATTGGGTGCAAATGGGTTTTCAACAAGAAAATTGACATGGATGGTAATGTGCATACCTTTAACGAGCGGTTGGTGGCTAAAGATTTCAAGCAAGTTCATGGTGTAAACTATGATGAGATTTTCCTAGTTGTCATGCTTAAAACCATTCGAATCATGCTTGCTTTTGCAGCATATCATGATTATGAAATCTGGCAGATGAATATCAAAATTGCTTTTCTAAATGGAAATCTTCTCAAGGATGTGTACATGACACAACCTGAGGGTTTTGTCACTCTAAAGGATGCTCGAAAGGTGTGTAAACTACAACGATCCATTTATGGATTAAAGAAAACTTCTAGAAGCTGGAATCTTCGTTTCGATGATGCAATCAAAGAGTTTGGTTTCATCAAGAATGAAGCTGAACCTTGAAAAGTTTAAAGAATTCAAGAATAAGGTACAAAACCAACTTGGTAAAAGTATTAAAGCCCTTCGATCAGATCGTGCTGGTGAGTACTTAAAGCCAAGTATTTAATGACTATTTAAAAGAGTGTGGGATAATATCTCAACTCACTCCCCCTGGAACACCACAATCGAATGGTGTCTCTGAGAGGAAAAACCAAACCATGTTAGACATGGTTCGATCTATGATGAGTAATGCAGACCTTCCAAGCTCTACTGGGACATGCTCTATTAACAGCTCCTT
The DNA here is from genome assembly GCA_017893485.1 of Hemerocallis citrina. Lineage (NCBI taxonomy): Eukaryota > Viridiplantae > Streptophyta > Magnoliopsida > Asparagales > Asphodelaceae > Hemerocallis > Hemerocallis citrina. Next base: position 32,111,107 of record CM030365.1, on the reverse strand, counting down.
TCACCCTTAATCGTGTTACATCTAAAATGGTTCAAGAAATACCTGTGAGATATGGACTGGAAGATGTCCTAGTGTGTCTTTTATGAAGATTTGGGGTTGTGAAGCCTATGTAAGGTGCCAAGTCCCTGATAAACTTGGTCCCAAATCTGATAAGTGCTTCTTTGTAGGATATCCCAAGAAAAACAAAGGATACTATTTCTATAATCTGACCGAAGGCAAAGTGTTTGTTGCACGGACTGCTGTGTTCCTCGAGAGAGAATTCGTCTCCAATAGAACTAGTGGGAGAACAATAGAAATTGAAGAAATTGAAACTTCGCAAAGTAATAACGAACCAATAGTAGAAAGGGAGCAGAATCCACAAATTGTTGTGGAACAACCACCTGCTCAAATAGCACAAGGCCTACGTAAGTCTAGTAGGATACCTCATTAACCCGAGAGATGTGGATTTCTCGTGACTTAAAATGGTGATATATTACTCATGGATCAGGATAAGCCTACGACTTATGAGAAAGCTGTAAAAGGCCCAGATTCTGAGAAATGGCTTGAGGCCATGAGATCTGAGATGAAATCCATGTATGCCAACTAAATTTGGACTTTGGTAGACCCACTTGAAGAGGGTAAAACCTATTGGGTGCAAATGGGTTTTCAACAAGAAAATTGACATGGATGGTAATGTGCATACCTTTAACGAGCGGTTGGTGGCTAAAGATTTCAAGCAAGTTCATGGTGTAAACTATGATGAGATTTTCCTAGTTGTCATGCTTAAAACCATTCGAATCATGCTTGCTTTTGCAGCATATCATGATTATGAAATCTGGCAGATGAATATCAAAATTGCTTTTCTAAATGGAAATCTTCTCAAGGATGTGTACATGACACAACCTGAGGGTTTTGTCACTCTAAAGGATGCTCGAAAGGTGTGTAAACTACAACGATCCATTTATGGATTAAAGAAAACTTCTAGAAGCTAGAATCTTCGTTTCGATGATGCAATCAAAGAGTTTGGTTTCATCAAGAATGAAGCTGAACCTTGTGTCTACAAGAAGGTTAGTGGGAGCACAGTTGTATTTCTGGTGTTGTATGTAGATGACATACTACTGATCGGGAATGACATTCATTATTGCTGCTGATTTCGGAGTGAGGGGCAATCAGATGAATTTGTAGGTTCGTAAGGAATCAAAGAGGTCAAACCTGACAACTTCCACTGTTGATAGGCTAGCTCCTTGTTGTTGCCGCAGACCTGCACAAACGTTCGAAATACCAGGGGTTGATCCTAGTGACAAACCCTCCGACGCTCTTGTCAGTACCCAGAAAGAATATGAAAGAGCTCTAGGTAGGAGAAGAGTGATCACCTTGTAACGGTAGGAGGTAACGGGAGTTTTTATAGTCGCCGTGGGGATCTGCTTCGAGGTAAGAACGAATCTCTACTCGCCGGTGTGGCTGGATTGAAGTGGTTACACCTCCTAAGGATAAGGACGGATCGAGATTTCTCCATATCTTCCTGAACTATCTCTTAACGGGTTAGGACCCGTACCCAGTTGAGCAGATCCGTTCGTAGGTTGTTGGGCCCTAGAGAAAGGACCTAGTTCCCATTTCGGATCCGTTTGTAGGTGAGATTACCGTTTTACCCATGTGAACTTTAAGATTCGTGCCCAATTTGAACGGTTCCGATTTAATCCTATTTTTAGCCATATCACCAGCCCTCCACTCCTAAAGACTGTTTGCTACAGCCTTTGGGAAGTAGTTTTGCTGTTTCAATGGCGTATAGGACTTTATCGGAGTTCTTAAAGGGGTTTCGAATCTTGTTCGAAAGGTAACGATGTTTTTCTGAGCGGGTAATACGCCCAAGATTGTTCTTAGGCTCTTCTGGATTTCTAGCGATTTTTATCGATTTTTACATTATTTTCGAATCATTTATTCAATTTTGCAAAGCGATGATTTGTTTTCCGAGAGCACTAATTAATTCTAACCAATAATTATTTACCCAGGGGCTCAAAAATATTTCCCCAAATTTATAATTATTTTTTACAATTTTTAATTAATTTTCCTAAATTTTTAATCATTTTTTGCAATTTTTAAATATATAATTTGAATTAAAAATGAAAAATAGAATTAATCACAGTATTAATGACGTGGACGAATCTGGGACGCCCATCGCTCACCGGCGCAAATTTCTGAACGATCAGAGGGTGATCTGTGCATAGGTGACGTGGTTGAATCTGGGGTGTTCATCAGGATTTGGCGAGCATTTCTGGGTGATCGAACGGCTAGGAGAAGAGTAGTGTTTCCCCATTTTCAGTTCAGAAACACGTCTGCTCGGCGAATTGGGCAAGCAATGCGTGGAACGGTTCGAACGGTACGTCGAACGTGGCGAACGATGAGTCTAACTCGGCGAACGGTTTGACTAGCTTGGCGAACAGTAGGCGAGCGCTGACTGGTCAACACCATTTTGGCTATTTTCAGCTCGGAAACACGTCTGTTCGACATCTGCGGCGAGCTTGGCGAGCGAAATGTCGAGCTTGGAAGAGCATTGAATAGTCAACGCAATTTTTCCGATTTTCAGCTTGGAAACACATCTGTTCGACATCTGTGGTGAGCTTGGCAAGCGAAATGCCGAGCTTGGAAGAGCGTTGAATAGTCATCGCAATTTTGCCCATTTTCAGCTTGAAAACACGTCTGTTCGACATCTGCGGCGAGCTTGGAAGAGCGTTGAATAGTCAACACAATTTTGTCCATTTTTAGCTCGGAAATACGTCTGTTCGACATCTGCGGCGAGCTTGGCGAGCGAAGTGTCGAGCTTGGAAAAGTGTTGAATAGTCAACTTAATTTTGCCCATTTTCAACTCGAAAACACATCTGTTCGACATCTGCGGCGAGCTTGGTGAGCGAAGTGTCGAGCCTGGAGGAGCATTGACTGTTCAACGCTGTTTTGGCTATTTTCAGCTTGGAAACATGTCTGTTCGACATCTGCGGTGAGCTTGGTAAGCAAAATGTCGAGCTTGGAAGAGCGTTGAATAGTCACCGCAATTTTGCTCATTTTCAGCTCGGAAACACGTCTGTTTGACATCTGTGGCGAGCTTGGGCAGCGAAATGTCAAGCTTGTAAGAGCATTGAATATTCAACACAGTTTTGCCCATTTTCAGCTCGGAAACACGTCTGTTCGACATCTGCGGCGAGCTTGGCGAGCAAAATATCGAGCTTGGAAGAGCATTGAATAGTCATCGCAATTTTGCTCATTTTCAACTCGGAAACACGTCTGTTCGACATCTGCAGCGAGCTTGGTAAGCGAAATGTCGAGCTTGGAAGAGCGTTGAATAGTCAACGCAATTTTGCCCATTTTCAGCTCGTAAACACGTCTGTTCGACATCTGCGGCGAGCTTGGCGAGCGAAGTGTTGAGCTTGGAAGAGCGATGAATAGTCAACGCAATTATGGTCACTTCGAGTTGCTTCCCTTTTGTCATTTTGCATTCTGACTGCTTAGAATTCCGCGCCTTTTGGGCTTCCTAAGAGCTCATCAAACTTTCCTTCCCAAGCCCACTAAGTCTCGCTATAAATCTCCACCCCCTTTCCTTTTTACCTCACTTTTCACTTTCACCTCATCTGAAATTTTCTCTCCTCAGAGCTTTGAGTGGAGTCTCCGGTGATCTTATCCATTTTCCGGCGTACTTTCCGACCGTGGTTGTCACTTAACAGGTAATTTATTTTAATTTTAAGGGATGTCTAGGGTGTCTTCTAGCGAAGAGGCCTCCTCCTCGGGTCAGCCCAAAGTAGCCCCTCTGTCCCCAGCTTCTAAGGTCGACAAGGGGAAGAGCATCGTGGTTCTGTCCTCACCCAAAGTCAAAGCGGTTGCGGAAGAGGATCTTCTGGTCGAAGAGGTTGGCGGAGTGGCGACTCTTTCTTCATCGGTGGTGGAGACTACAGTGGAGTGAGATTGGAGATTGGGCGAGTTTGGAAGGCATTCGATCGCCGTGTCTCGCCTTGGGGGAGTTCAGTAATATGGCGCTGAGAAGCTAAGGCGTGCCGAGCATGGTATGGCACAGTTTTACGAGGAGAATGTGCCAAGGGAACGCATGGAGGCGAATGAAATTGTTAGCGTTCTCAAAGAGTCGGACCTGCGAATCATCTAGATGTGTTACATGATCCCTCTGGAGTTTGATCTCATTGTCCCCAGCCCAGGGGTCAGGTCATGCTCTTCGTTTCCCTCCGATACGTGCATGTTTCTATTTGATGCCTTCCATGCGGGGATCTGCCTTCCTTTCTACCCCCTCATATGGGCGGTGCTACAATGGTACGGGGTAGGTCCGATACAGCTCATGCCGAACATCTGGAGGCACGTCACGCGGTTCGTTCTTCACTGCCAGGCTGTAGGGATCGAGCCTCGACTCAGCGTGCTTCATCGGCTATACAAGATACACCAGAAGTTGCGAACGGAATATCGTTTCTATTTGACCCCTCGGAAGGGCGTCAAGTTGGTCGAAAATCCCGACTCTGTGGTCCTAGAGAGATAAGTACTTTCTTGTCGGGACAAAAAATCGTGGGACATCCCCACAATATGGAGAGAAGATGTGCCGAAGAGGGTGAAGATGGAGCCGACCCTGAGCCCTGAGGAGGACGAAATGGTCGGCATTCTCTTGGATCGACCCACGATGCACTGGAAAGATATCTCCGTGGAGAGTCTCTTTGGGGGAGGCCTTAGTCTGATGAACCCTTGTATGAGTTCATTATGTTGATCGCCCTTTTGAACTTTTGAATCGTATAGAAATTCTTAACCTGCTCTTCTTAGCTTCTTTTAATGCAGGGTCTGCCGGTATGGACTTCGAAGACATAATGAACAGGCGTTCGGCTCTTAGCGGCAAGCGGGTCGAGGAGAAGAAGAGGAAACGTGCCGTCGTCTGTCCTAGGCCATCGAAGGTGATCAGAAGCGAGAGTGTTGTTGCTTCTGTTGTCGACTTGGAGGTTATGCCCGCTCAAGTTGCTCGGCTGGCAGGAGAACTTGATCTTTTGGCCACGCTTGCCCTTTAGGCTCCTCGCACGGAGGTGGCCGGCCATGCTGACAGACGAGCTAAAGAGGATTTTCGTACCGGGTTGGCAAATCCTAAGGTACGAAGGTTTCCTCGGGGACTTGACGAGCTGTATGGATGCCATTCGCAACTTGGCCATGCCCAAGGACAAGGCGTCAATGGAGCACGGGACTATGGGCAACTCTTCCTTAGAGATCGCGAAGGTGCAAATGACGGTAAGCTCTAGATGTGAAGTTATTCGCTCGACTCTTGTTCCCCTTCCTTACACCACTTGTTTTCTCGCAGGCGATCTGCCACTTCAGCCACTTGATGAGGCAAGTGGAAGAGCAGGAGAAAGAGCTGAAGGCTTTGCAAGATTGGGAGAGGTTCGAGCGGTTGAAGGCTAAGAGGGAGCTAGAGCCGGCCGCGCTTTTACAGGAAATGCAAGCCACCCAGATCAAACTCTTGGAGGAGGCAATGGCGAAGACAAAGGAGTCTGCCGCCTTGGAGAAGGAGGAGGTGGCTCGGGAGAGCCGCCGAGCGGGAGAAGGTCGCCTTCGCGAGGGATGTGGCCGTACGGGAGGCCGAGGCTGCGGCGGAGAAGAAGGCTATCAGCTACTTCGAGAAGAACATGCGGAAGGCCTACGCTAAGGCCCTGAATGACATCAGCAAACGTCTCCCTGGTTTCGTTCGTTCGGGGTACTACTTGTTTCCCTATGATGAGGGGGAGGAGACGGAGATCGAGGGAGGAGATGAGGCTAGGCGGCGAGTAGGCCGTGGTGACGGACCCCCCACTGGCTATGGCACCAGCGTCGAAGACAGCTGAGGAGAGCGGACACTAATTAGCACTCCTGGTGGATCCATCTGCCGAGGTTGACACTTAACTTCCTTCTTAGTCGCTTCTTCATATTTTAGCCGTAGATTTTCACCTAGGGTCTTTTTGTAGTAATGCCTAATAGCGGACTAGCCACCGCTTTTGGTACTTGTGGACTTTAATGAAAATTTTGATTAAGTGTTGAACTTGCGTTATGTTTTGCATCAGACCTGTTCCTATAGGAGCTATTTAAACTTAGTATCATCATGTCCCTGCCTTTTCAGATCGCCGAAGCATGTCAGATGGTCGAAGTGTCTCAAATGGTCGAAGTGTCACAAATGGCCGAAGTATCACGCCTCTGGTCGGGTCTTGGGGTCATGAGGTTGGGCCTCGTTTGGAGTCGAGGAGGCTTTTCAAAGCCGAGTCAGAGCTAAACCATCTTAGGCTGACGTTGGCCCATCGGGACTCCGAGATGAAGCGTCAAGAGGATAAGGCTCGCAAAGTGCCACCTGAAAGGGAGGAGACTTGTCCCTTGACGGCCTTCAACCAAGGCCTGAGACTCAAGTTCCTTCGGCAGTCCTTGTTCGACGTCCAGGCTGAACGAGAGGGGTAGAAGAATGTAGTGCTCAAGAAGAGCTTGGAAGCGGCGCACCTACGGAGGGTAATCTCCAACGCTTCTCGTAGGGGCAGCTCTAGTCGAATGCCTCACCTAAAGATTAGGGTAACGGACGAATCGCTGAAGGAATGAGTAGTTGAGTTAGAAGCGGAGAACCATCGTTACGACGTCTTTTCGAGGGGAGCAACGTCAGGAGCACTTCCTGCCCCTGAGGGGAGTACGCACAAGAAAGGTCATTCCATGAGTTGGCGATATGTTTGCCTCCAGTCTCGAGGCACCCTGAGGACACAGAGCAGAGTGGCGAGTTTGTCGAGCGGAGCGACTGTGGGGACGACACTTAGGCTCTTAGGCACCAGAGACGCGACTCGGCTCGCCGGATTGGAGACCTCCACAGAAGTAAGGCCACACCAACACGGTGCTCGCCGGCCTCATTTGTCACTTAAGAGAAGCATTCCACTCCTTAGGAGGGGTTAAGGCCGATCTCTGTAATTTTGTAATTTTTGTTTCGCTTGAGTCTTGTATCTCGATGTAAAGATGAGTTGTTGGTCTGTAGTTAGACTTGTACCTCAAACTTTAATGAACTAGCGCTTATTTCTTGAACTTGTGAGCTGGTGTTTGCGAGAGTCAACAGTTGTAGGAGCAATTCTGAATGGTGAGCCACTTTATACTCGCTCGTTCGTAAGTAGAAAAAGTTGCGTCGAACCAAGCGTTGGACTCCAAACTTGTCGTTTAGAGAATATCAACAGCTGTGGGAGCAACTCCGAGAGGTGAACCACTTCGCACTCTCTTAAAAGAAAGTAGTTGAAGCAGAATTGAACCAAGTGTTGGACTCTGAGCGTGTCATTTAGAGAATATCAACAGCTGTGGTAGCAATTCCGAATGGTAAACCGCTTCGTACTCGCTTAAAAGCAAGTCGTTGAAGCGGAATCGAACCAAGTGTTGGACTCTGAGCGTGTCGTTTTAATTTTTTTGTGAGCGCCAAAGTTGTACGATTAGAATGCTCAAAATAGAGAACTTGGAGGGGTAGATTGCTTTTATTGAAAACACTTAGGTGGCCACTTCTAAGTTGCGAGCCGCCCTTACACTTTGATAAGGAAAATAAAAAAAAACTTTGACATGGTTTATGGAGCGTTCTTGGAGAAGTTGCTTGGAGCGGTGTTCAGACACCTTCTTAGTACTTCATAAAGTGTTCCGCGTTCCATGTCCTCGGTATTCTCCTTCCCCCCAGGTCTTCGAGTTAATATGCGCCTGGGCAGATAACTCTGGAGACCCTGTATGGACCTTTCCAGTTGTGTGCTAGCTTGCTCTTTTTGCTCAGGATGGAGATTGATAGCTTCCGGAGTACTAGGTCCCCCTCTTTAAGATTAGCGGGTCAGACCTTCTTATTGTAGGATTGAGTGATCCTACGTCTGTATGTCTCTTGTCTGATGGAAGCTCTCTCACGGATCTCATCTATGAGGTCCAAACTGTTGCGAAGCGGGTTCACGTTCTTCTCTTCATTGTAAGCGATCAACCGCGGCGAAGGTATGCCGACCTTGAGGGGGATGATGGCTTCAGAGCCATAAGTATGATTGAAAGGGGATTCACCTGTCGGAGTTCTCTTCATAGTGCGGTAGCTCCATAGCACGTTGGGCAGCTGTTCGACCCATAATCCCTTGGTGGATTTATCGAGCCTCTTCTTTAGGCCGGAGAGTATTTTTCGATTAGCATTCTCTGCTTGGCCGTTGGACCGAGGATGGGATATTGAGGAGAACCGCTGCTGGATACCGAGGTCAGCGCAGAAGTTGCGAAAGGTTGCCCCTGCAAACTGGGTTCCATTGTCGGTTACGAGGATACGGGGTACACCGAACTGACAAATAATGTTCTTCCAAAAGAACTTCTAAACCTTGTTCTTAGTAATCGTTGCAAGGGGTTCGATCTCGATCCACTTGGAGAAGTAGTCTATTGCAATGACCAGGAACTTCAGCTGCCCTGGCACTGGAGGGAACGACCCTGTAATATCCCGGACGGATATTACATTGTATAAATTTATTTTATTTTATTATTATTAAATTATTTTTATACAAATTATGCGAAGATTTGCGGTATACGCATATATACGTACATATGCGCGTTATAGCAAATTGTGCATTGTGCAAATTAGGTTTATGTTTGGACAAAGTGCTTATCTTTGTCATGACCAATTTAAGTTAATTATTAGGATTTTAGGAGGATTAAACTAGGGTTAAGAATGCATGAAGAGATTAAGGAAGTCTTCTAGAAACTATCTCTCTTCCACATCACCCTCCACCTCGCATAGCACCATACCCACATCCTACCTCCACCTCTTCACCTCCTCCATTAGGTGAAACCGGCCCCAATTAGTGGGAGGATTTTTGTGCACTTTTGTGTGTGCAAATTTGCATTCTCCACCCTTTCCTCCACCTATAAATACCCCCTCCCTTCACCTTTGTCTCATTTTTAGAAACACAAAAAGAAATAAAGGAAAAGAAAGAGTGAACTCCTAACTTGAGAGTTTTTCTTGTAGGGTTATTAGGAGTTCCTAGGAGCTAAGGGGAAGGAGAAGGAGCTAGTCTAGTTCTGCCATCAAAAAAGGATTAAGGTGGGGGTTTCTCCACTTTCTTTGGTTTATTGAGTTTGTTGTGTTGGTTTCTTCTTCTTCTTACCTTCCTTGTTTTGTTTTCTTTTGTTCCTTTGGGAGTGGTTTATTATGATGGTGTTGTTGTATGTAGTTTTTATTTTATATGTTGGTGGATGGTTAAAAGTAATAACCACATGAAATAAAATGGAAACAAGTGGTAGTGCTAAAAAGACATAAAGATTGAATCTTTGTAGTAGTAGTTGTTGTTCTTGTGTTATTAATGGGACTAAAATAAACATAAGCATATGGTGATTATACAACCACTTGGGGTTGTAGGACTTGACATGGACTCATAACATAAGCATATGGACCTTGTATACAACTATTTTGGGTTGTAGAACATACACTTGAACTTTGGACTAAAAAGAATGCATATGTTTGGTTGAACCAAAATGGAGGACTCTTTACTTTATTTTAATTGTTGTTATTTCGTTTTATAAAACATAAGTAAAAAGAACCCATTTTAGATGTTAATTTTTAGTATGAAAAAGAAAAGAGACTAATCTAAGTTAGAATGATTAAAAAGATCTCTTTTATGTTTAACTAGTAATAATAAAGGTTATGTTTTAAATAAAGTAGTTGTAGTAGATGTTTGTGATTAAATAAAGTTGTAATAGATGTTTATGTTTAAGTGAGATGGTAGTAGATGTTGTGTTCAACTAAAATTATAGTGGATGTGTATGTTTATGTTGAAGTAGTAAAGGACATTGGTTAGGAGTATGGTGGTAACCCATGCTCCCATTGTGTAGATATCCATGGTTAGATAGTTTATGTTGTATTTATATTTTTGTAGAAAGATTATACCTCCATGCTTAAGTATTGATAAAAGATCCATGCTTGAAGTAAGTATCATGCTTAGGTGATTGTAGGAAAATTGTACACCATGCTTAATTATTATTCATGCTCATGTTAGTAATCATCCATGCTTATATTGTTGTAGGATTGATGTTAAATTAATCTACCATGCTTAGGATTGTTGTAGGTTAATGCTAAGTAATTATCCATGCTTATATTGTTGTAGGATTGATGTTAAATTAATCTACCATGCTTAGGATTGTTGTAGGATAATGCTAAGTAATTATCCATGCTTATATTGTTGTAGGATTAATGTTAAATTTTCCTACCATGCTTAGGAATGTTGCATATTCATGCTAAGTATATATCCATGCTTGAGTTGTAATGATTAATCATGTTTAAGTAGTGGAGACCCATGCTTAAGGTGGCAGTAGATATTCATGCTCAATGACATTCATGCTTAGTTGATGGATAATGATATTCATGCTTAAGTAGTTAGTAGATATTCATGCTCAATGACATTCATGCTTAGTTGATGGATAACGATATTCATGCTTAAGTAGTTAGTAGATATTCATGCTAGATGATACCCATGTTTAAGGTAACAAATCTATGCTAATTTGTTGTAGTTAAGGTAAGAAAGTATCATACCATGCTTGATTCATTGTAGGAAAAATATATACCATGCTAGACTATGGTAGGAAACTCCTAAACCATATATGATGTGTACCATGTTGTAGGTAAATGGAACCATGCTCATGACGTGTGCCATGTTGTAGGAACCATGCTTATTTTGTGTACATGTTGTAAGGAGTTCATGCTAAATTGTAGTAAAGCTTCATGTTTAGGTCGTAGTAACTATTCATGCCTAAGATTATTATATGTGCATGCTTAAATCGTATTCATGCTTGAGAGTGTTGTGAGTTGATGGCTATGTTATATACCATGACTAGTTGTCGTAGGTTGATGCTTACAATTGTATACCATGCTATAGGTTAAGTAATAGGAAAGAATCATGTTGTAATTGTAGTGATAACTACCTTGTTGTAGTTAATGTTAGTAGGGAGCCCATACATGCTTGAAGGGTATAGTGTAGCCTCCTAGTTGAATATTGAAGCGAACGTACGTTCTATGTCGTTGTAGTTCGTTTTTGAAAGGAAACCGTGGATTCTAGTGTGTGAGGTTCAAATTGGAATTAGACCCTATCATGGGGACATTCCTCATCCTTATGGGTAATAAGGGTTGGGAGGGTCACTAGTAATAGTTTGTTCGATAAAAGTTGTTATGTCGCCTTCGGACTTTTTGTTGGTAGAATGCCTACCATAGACTATTAGTAGATTCTTCTGTTGCTTCTAATAATAGAAGATCAAGTTTGCTAGTAAGCACGTTTGGTTGCTTCTAGGTTTGATTACCTGTATGGTTATTTGCATATGATTGTGCTCGTACGTGGCTCGACTGGCCCGTATGTAGCTGTGGTTGGTTCATACGTAGCTTATTGGCTCGTATGTGGTTAGTTTACCCGTATATAGCTTATTAGCTAGTACACAGTTTGTTGTGCTCGTCTAGGGTGATATTATTACCCTAGGGGCTATCGACCATCAAGACATATGTTTTCTTACCCCTAAGTAACTGTGGAGGAGTCACTCCTTGTGTACCGTCGGATCTTAACCGGTGTAGGTTGATCGAGGACCGGAGTATAGACGGAATCCAAGTTCAGGGTAGTGGCATGCATGTATGTTCGCATGGCCAGGGTCTTGGATCGATGGGCCAGGAACAGGATCCTGAGGCGTTCTGGTATGTCTAGGTTGAGCAGCCTAGTAGAGTTGTCTTGCGGAGTCTAAATTAAGGCCTAGCATGTTGTGTTATAATATTGTCATCCCTAGGATTGTTCGGGTCAGGGACATCATTAAGGTAGTGACTTATAAAGATCATTTACTTAGACCCTTTGCCGAAAAGAGAGGAGTTGGTTATAGGGGGCGCCTTACGACCAACTTGTCCCTTGGGACAGGCCTTAGGTGGTGTTATTGGGTTGTACCTTCCCGTCAAAGGGATACATACGGTGGCTTCTCACGAGTTGGGAGCACGGGTTGCGTATCTTACACTGTTAATTCCTGAAGTGCCATGATAAGGCGGTCGGAGCTAGGGATGGATCCCGGAACTCCTGTCGGGTCCTATACCCGGGATACGAACAGGCCATGGACTATGGTCTGGCTAGGGGTGGCAGGGGGCTCTCCTGTTGGCGGAAACCCGAGGGTTCGTCTGGTTTTTGAGTGAGGTCCGGTTAGCCGGGTAGTAGTGGCAAACATAGACACAACGAGTGGACTGCATTAGTGGGACATAGACACCATGAGCGTACTGCCTTGGTAGGACTTAACCACATCTGCAACCTCATCAGTCACGTTGTATCTGTCAGGAATAGGTTGTGTACAACTAGAATTCATAACGTGGGTTCAAATCCCTATATATGGAGAAACGGCTTGAGAAGGGGCGCATGTAGTATGGGCTGCATGTTGCTTCGAGACCTGCTGGCATTAGAATAGGAGCATCCTAGGTTAGTTAATATTTTATTAGATTCTAATCACCGCACTCACGAACACTTAAACTACACTGACACATTTGCCATGTTTGTATGTTGTTTGGGAGATTCGCTGCTATGTTATCAGCCTTAAAGCATTAGTGAATACTGACGTCCCCACTTCAATAGGTACTGGATAGCAGAAATACAGGTGCGAGATTCAGGAGGACTCAAGGCAAGGAAAGCGAGGATTCAGTGTCATGTTTAGTTCCGCTGCAATATGTGTGTTGATTATCTATTAGTTGAGAAGTACTCAAGTGAGAGTTACCAAGTGTTGTTCTTCATTCCTTGTACTCTGATGTAATTTGTTGAAGGTTGTAATACTTGGGATTGTAAAGGTATTATTGTAACACTATTGTAATGTATTGCAGTTATATGATATTCAGACTTGTAATACATTGACTGTTGAATGAAAAGTTTTAAATTCTCCTGTTTTTTCTGTGTATTGTGACTAATTGAAGAAAAGGTCCTGGCTCGTGTCTCGAATTATCCAGTATATGGAAATTAGGGTGCTACAGACCCAAGCATGTCCATCCCCCACATTACAAAAGGGACCGGACTGGCCAAAGAGGAGAGCTGGGCTTGTAGCGGATGATGGATCAGAGAAAATCTTTGGCAGGTGCCGCATTGGCGGACGTATTCTTCGGAGTCAGCAAGTAATGTGGGCCAGAAGTAGCCGCAATTTAAAAGTTTATGGGTGAGGGATCTCGCTCCCAAGTGCGCACCACACATACCGTCATGGGCCTCCTTCAGGGCATAGAGTGCTTCTTCGGGGGAGAGACACCTTAGGTAGGGTCTGCCGTCGATCTGAGTGTAGGAGCGTTTGTACATGACTCCATCAAGGAGTGTGTACTGCTCGGCTCTGGTCCTGACCCTTGTTGCTTCTCTAGGGTCTGCTGGAAGAACTCCGTCTCTAAGGTAGTCAAGTAGGGGCTTCATCCAATTCTCCCGAAGGGTGAGTGGCATAGTTTCCATCGGCTCTAAGCAGTCTTCTTCAATACTTGGTCTTAGAAGGACCTCTATCAATATAGTTCGCTCCAAACCCTGGAGGGAGGAGGAGGCGAGCCTTGAAAGGGCATCCGCCTGTGTGTTTTCCTCTCGGGGAACCCGCTGGAGTCGAGCATTTTCAAATAAAGCCAGTAGTCCCTTTACCTTCGCCATGTACTTGGCCATGCGCTCATCTCTTGCATCGTACTCCCCAGACACTTGATTCACGACCAGCTGCGAATCACTGAAGACCTGGATATGCTTGGCCCCTGCTTTGCGGGCCATGCAGAGCCCCGCTATGAGGGCTTCGTATTCGGCTTCGTTGTTCGATGTGCAGAAGTTTATGTAGAGGGAGTATTGCAGAACGAAACCATCTGGGCCGGTCAAGATGATGCTTGCCCCACTTCCGTCGGCGCACGAGGACCCGTCAACATACACGGTCCAGAGAAGGGGTTCGGCAGCCGACTCGCAAGGGTCAGGAATAGTGCTCTCCATAATGAATTCCGCTAGGGCTTGTGCCTTGATAGCGGTTCGTGGTTGGTAGCTGATGTCGTGCTGGCTCAGCTCTATGGATCATTTCATCACGTGCCCCACGTCTCGGGCTTGTGGAGAACTTGCTTCAGCGGCTGGTCGGTAAGAATGACCACCGAATGGGACTGAAAATACGGGCAAAGTTTCCACGCCGCCATAACCAACGCATATGCCATCTTTTCCACCTTCGGGTAGCAGAGTTCTGCATCCCTAAGGACCTTGCTCAAATAGTAGATGGGGAATTGTGTCCTCTCCTCCTCTCTTACTAGGACAGTACTAATGGTCTGCTCTGAAGTTACTAGGTAGATGTAGAGGGTTTCGCCGGACTTCGGATTGCTCAAGAGTGGGGGGTTTACCAGGTAAGCCTTCAGTTGGTCGAAGGACTCTTGTAGTTGCCCCCACTCAAAGCCTTTCGCTCCCCTCAGAGCTTTGAATAACGGAAGGCATTTCTCGCCTGACTTGGAGAGAAATCGCTCTATAGCGGCGAGGTGTCTCGGGAGCCTCTGTACTTCTTTGACATTGGAGGGAGGGGCCATATTGAGTATGGCTTTGAACTTCTCAGGGTTGGCTTCTATGTCCCTTTGGCTCACCATGAATTTGAGGAATTTTCCAGAGGAGACGCCGAAGGCACACTTGCTCGAGTTCAACCTCATGTTGTGCCTTCTCAACACCCCGAAGGCATCCTGGAGGTCGAGGACATGCTCCTGCCCTTGGATGCTCTTGACCAACATGTCGTCCACATAGACTTCCATGTTACGACCAATCTGGTCTCGGAAGACCTTGTTGGCTAAGCGCTAGTATATAGCTCCCACGTTCTTCAGCCCGAATGGCATGACCCGATAGCAGTACATGCCTTGGTCAGTCACGAACGAGGTCTTCAGGATGTCGGGGCGGAACATCCGGATCTGGTTATACCCCGAGAAGGCATCCATGAAGTTGAGGAGCTCGTGGCCGGAGGTCGCATTGATCAGAGCATCAATGCTCAGAAAGGGGAATGGATCCTTTGGGCACGCCTTGTTGAGGTCAGTAAAATTGATGCATATCCTCCAGCTCCCGTTGGCTTTTTTAACCATCACCACATTGGATAGCCATTCAGGGTAGTTCACCTCCTGGATGAATTAGGCGTTCAGGAGCTTCTCAACCTCTTTCTTGATCGCTTGTTGGTGGTCGGGAGCGAACTTACGTTGCTTCTGCTAGACGGGCTTGACTCCCGGGGCAATGCTGAGGTGGTGCATCAAGAGCTCCTTTGAGATCCCCGGCATATTCGCCGCGGTCCAGGCAAAGAGATCTCGGTTCTCCCTTATGCATTGGGAGATATCTTTCTTGATGGAGGGGAAAAGAGCCTTGCTGATCCGGAATATTTTGGTGGCATCTTCCTCTGAGAAGGCCACTTCTTCCAGCTCGTCTACCGGCTCAGAGATGGTCTGGCTGCTTTCCCGTGGGAGTTCGAGGGCTTCAAGGGAGAGGACCAGGGCCTTCCACCGAGGTCGTGTAACACTTGCGAACCGCAACCTGGCTCCCTCTCACTTCTCCCACTCCTGCGGGGGTGGGAAACTTCATCTTCATGTGATAGGCCGAAGGAATGGCCTAGAGTACGGCCAGACCTGGTCGACCCAGGATAACATTATAAGCGGCTTTTACATCTACCACCATGAAGTCCATCGGCTTCGTAAGTGTGACCGGGGTTTTACCAGCAGTCACGTCGAGGGTTATAACTCCCTCGATCGTCACTGGCCCTATGGTGAATCCATGAAGAGTGTAGCCAGCGGGCTTGAGCCGATCTCTCAACAGCTGGAGGCCCTTGAATGCCTCCAAAAAAAGAATATTATCCGAACTTCCGTTGTCCACCAAGATCCGGCGTACGTCGAATTTGGCCATTCGGAGGTTAATGACAAGGGCATCGCAATGGGGCATGCGGACGCCCTCCAAGTCTATATCGAAGAACGTGTTAGGGACGCCAAGACCCTTCGGAGGGGGATGGCTCTGCACGGCGTTCACTTCCCGAATGAAGGATTTTCGAGAGGAGTTGGAATCTTTCCCCATTGGGTAGGGGTGGCGAACGGGTTGAACGGGCCGGTCCGGGCCCAACCCGTGCGGGTTGGCACGCTCGAGTAGGCGGGTCGGGCCGGGTTGGCGTCTTATGCGGGCCGGGCCGGGCCGGGTCAATTTCTTATTTGGGTGGCCCGCCCAACCCGTGAACCCTTTAGGGCTCAACCCGGGTTGGGCCAGGTCGACCCGCGGGTTGGCCCATTTAATAATATATATATATATATATATATATATATATATATATATATATATATATATATATATATATATATATATATTGGTAGCTTAAATTGAACTAATAATAATAATAATTTTACAAATGATGTATACAATTATACAAACAACCATATTTTTGTTTGATGAATATTACATTTCTTAAAAAATTATAATACTAAGTAAGTAATACTACTAATAAGTAATAATACTACAATTCTTCAAATATCCCCAAATGATGTTTAATTATAATACTAAGTATGTAATTCAGTAATAATACTAATAAGTAATAATACTACAATTCTTCAAATTGAATCAAATATCCCCAAATGATGTTTAATTATAATACTAAATAAGTAATAATACTAATAAACAAAAAAAATCGTAATAATAATAATAAGATCGAAAGAGTGAAATTGACAACAAATTTTGAAATTTTATTCATATGAATTTAAGTGATACAATTTGAACAATTTATAACGAAATGAAGAATTCAATTCACAAATAAGTTTTATACAATAACATATTTCTTATGTACAATTTTAATTGACTACAATTTTTCTAATTTAACATAAGAAGAAAAGCTATTGTTGTTGTTGTTGTTGTTGTTCTTCTTCTTCGGGCAAGTTGCTCCCACTTGTAGAACTTGATAGTGCTTTCCCTTGCGTCCTATTTTCAGCCTTCAGCCAGTCTTCTGTGCAAACGAGCATCTCCAACGCCTCGGGCTTCAACCGATTTCTGTAATCAGATAGAACCCTGCCACTTGTAGAAAATGCACTCTCAGAAGCAACTGTAGAGACAGGAGGAGTTAGCAAATCTTTAGCCATAATAGACAGAATACTAAAAGTGTGTTCATGTTCTTTCCACCATTGTAAAATATCTAGTGGGGAAAGAGTAGGCTCAGTATCCTGTTGGTTATACCAATTTAATTCATTTGGTTGATTAGTCCTAGGTTTTTTAGATTGAATTTGTTCAAGTAGACTAAATGTTCTATCACCAATTCTACTTTTACCCTTACCTTTAGAACTACCAGAAAAAGAACTAACTACAGAAGTTGTACTACTAGAAGCAAAACGTCTATCATAATAATCATACAAGTTATTTAACGTAGATTCAAACTGAACTAAAAAAGTAGCGCAATCAATTGTTAATTCTACATTGTTCTCTAAATATCCAAAAAAGATTTCTATCAAATTCTTCGTACCTTCTAATTTGATACGAGGATCCATAACAGTAGCCACACAAATCAACATAGGAGGAGGAAAATAATATTTCAAAATTTTTTGAAATGCAGGTATTACAATGTCACTAATATAGGGATCATTTAACATTTCGTTAAATATTTGCATCATGCTAACTAATTCAATAAAAATGCTACTAGAAGTAGATTCATATGTTTTTGAAAACTTTAAAGTTGCGGTTTTCAAAGGTTCTAAAAATTTCAACAAAGCTTCGGCAAAATACCAATCGTTGGGAGTCATTTCAAAATTGTGCATATTTTTTGCGATACAAAAATCATTTACAACTGCTTTATAATCGGTGATAACATTCAGTAAATCAAAAGTAGAATTCCATCGGTGTCTAACATCTTTTGAAAATTTTCTAAAAGGAACATTTCTAACCCTACACCAAGCTTTCCATTCTTGTAAAATGCTTGGACTTAATGCAATGAAATGTACACAATTTCTAATTTTATGTATATATGGATCAGCTATTTTTAATGCATCTTGAACACATAAATTTATAATATGACATGCACATCTAACATGAAAAATATTGTCAGATGGAGGGTTTAATACAGATTTTAAAGTAGTAATGGCTATATTATTGTTAGATGCATTATCAAAACTAATAGCCATAATTTTATCGCGACTATGAAAAACATCACATATTTCTATAATACGGTTTGCTATTTCTGCGCCACTATGGGGATACGGCAACGACGCAAGTGATATGATTCTTTTATGAAGAATCCAATCTTTGTCGATCCAATGACAGGTTATTCCCATCGTTGGAATATTGTTGATACCCGTCCAACAATCCGAAGTTAAACTAACCCTACAAGTTAAACTCCATAAAATTGCAATCAATGCGTCCTTCATTTCAACATACATTTTAAAACAATCCGATTTGCAAGTATTTCTCGGAATTCTTTTAAAATGAGGGTTTAAGGCCGTTTGATTAAAATTTTCCAAGTTCCTACTCTCGGGATAGGAAAATGGCAACTCTTCCTTAATGACTAATCGGGCCATTTCCCGACGAACAAGTTCGGGATCATAAGGGTGGCTATCTACTTGACCGGTCCTAGGGTTAATTTTTTGTTGGCCTTGTATTTGATCAAGAAGTTCTTTATGATTATGTTGTATGTGCCTACTAATTGTACCGGTGCCGTCACCCCTCTTAAATTTGTATGTTTTACTACATGTTTTACACACTTTCAAACCTACACCCGGAATATGTTCGTCCGGGATATACTCATAAAACTTGTGCCAATCGCTAGTTTCTCCTCTACTTTTCCTACTACTCCGGAGTTGTGTGGTTTCGGGTTGTTGTTGTTCTTCTTCTTCTTCTAATTGAATGTCACATACAACATTCATGTCGTGTGTACCCCATTGTTCCATAGTAGGATCAATGTAATCTTGGGTGGGCTCACTAATTGGGACAATTGGTGGCCTACGTGAAGAGGAGGAGGAATCTTGTCCGCTACGACCGCTACCGCATGATCTAGACATAATGTGGTAATGTGCTCAAATATGTAAAAAAAACTACAATGTAGGAGCGGACCGAGCGGTGAATTATACAAAAAAAAATCTAAAAAACAAGAGGGTTGAGATAGAGAAATTCAAAAAACAAACAATAATTTTAACTACAACGCAAAAGAAATTTAACAAGAGAGGTAGAGAAATTTTGATACCGTTCTCCAGTAGAATACGCGTATGTAAAAAAAACCGGGAAAATAAGAATATAATAGAAAAGATGGAGGAGCGCTTTGCCGATTCCGCAATTGAAGAGTTGAGATTCTTGAGAAGAGGTTGAAGAGAGTTGAAGACGTTGAAGACGTTGAATTTTGTTTCCGATACGACCGAAATTTGATCGTGTATATGCCTCCTTGTACAATTATTTGATGAATACTACAATTGTTCAAAAATTTCTTTAAAATGATGTATAATAGTAGAAAGAGTAAGAGAGTGTGGTGTAATTTTTTTTTGATATTTTTAGGGGATATTTATAGGCTTAGAAGTGGGAAAAAACAAAAAAAAATAGCCATTTGCACACAGAAACGGCTCTAAGAGCCGTTTGCTGCCAACGGCAGCGACAGACCCGGGTTCGAACCGCAGGTTTCGACCCGTTTGACCCGCGGGTCGAACGGTCGGCCCGTCACGGGTCGAACGTTCGACCCGTACGAGTCGAACGGGTCGAAACCCGCGGGTCGAACCGCGGGTTAACGGGTTCAATTCGCGAATTAAACGGGTTCGTGGGCCGGGTTTCGCGAATTCGATTCGCGTAAATTGCGACCCGGGTCGACCCGGTACTGTTCACCGGGTTCGACCCGAACCCGTGAAGCTCTTAAGCGGGCCGGGTTCGTGGGCCGGGTCGCGGGTGGGTCACCGGTTGACCCGGCCCAGTTGCCACCCCTACCATTGGGCCTCCGTGTATAAGGTGTAGGATGGCCTCTGCTTTGACATCCGCGGTCTCCGCATGTTGTTCAGTTCGCCTGTTAGACCCCTTAGGGGGTGGAGGTGGATCGGCCCTGTCCCCCCTTATGAACCTAGCGAGCTGTCCTCTCTGAATGAGGGCCTCGATCTTGTCCTTCAAGGCCCAACAGTCGTCTGTGTCGTGCCTGTGGTCCCAGTGGAAGCGGCACCACTTATCCTGATTCCTCTTCTTCCTGGGGGTGTTCATCTTGAGAGGTGGTGGTAGAATACCCTCGTTCCCAATTTTCATCAAGATGGCAGATACACTCGCGTTGAGCGGAGTGAACTTTTCGAAATGGGGTAGAGGGTGATGTTGACCTTCGTTGTCCTTTTGGAGCTTCTTAGCTCCTTCTTCCTCAGCAGTCTTCCATTTTTTCCTGGAAGATGACCTCTCGAGAGTGGGGCGGTTGAGAGCTTCTTCAGCTCGGATACACTTCTCACTCCTGAGAAGGAGCTCTGAGAAGTCCTTAGGAGGCTTCTTGGCCAGGGATGCCCTGAGATCAGGGTTAATGACATTGGATGGGTAATCCCTAGGAGGCGATAGATCTGGCCTCCGCAGTGAACCGCTTGACGTAATCCCTCAGCCGCTCACCCTTCTTTTGGCTGAGAAAGAGCAATGAGGTGCTCGTCTTCTCGGAGCGGTGGCTGCTCACAAAGTGTGTGAGAAAGAGACCTTCAAACTAGTCGAAGAGGAAAATGGATGCCGGAGCAAGTCTGGAATACCACTCCGAGCAGGCCCCTTGAGCGTGGCCGGGAAGGTCTTGCAGAGAAGGACATCAGAGGCGTGGTGGATCATCATGAGAGTTTTGAAACTCTTAATGTGATTAGCGGGGTTCGACTCCCCGGTATAAGTCTCAAAATGCGGAGGCTTGAAGTTCTCTAGGATGGGGGCCTCCATGATAGTTCAAGAGAACGGGGGCCTGCTCAGGTGAAGGTTCCTTACCAGTTGCTCTTCATCTCTATCGAGTTGGCCGAGGTGCCTCTCCATCTCGTGAAGACGGCGATAGATTGAGTCCTCCCTCCGGTCATGCCTCGCTGAGCCCCGAGACTTGTCCTCTTGTAGAAGAGGTCTGGGACTGCGGCTGCGATAGCTATGAGTAGGTCATGGACATGGGGTGCGACGGCGATGGCTCAAATTCGGCCGAGGACTGGTAGAGTGGCGGCGATGGCTCGGAGCCGGCCGAGGACTCGGAGAGTGGTGGTTATGGTCGTCGTTAGGGGCGACGTTGAGTGCCCGAAGGACTGCCTCCTGGAACTGTTGAAATTCCGTCCTCGTGATGGGGGCCTCCTGCCCTCGAAGAGCTTGAGGAGCAGGACGGCCAGCCGGGGAGCAACTTCTTTTTTGATGGTGCTGAGGTGACTCTCTCTGCCTCCTGGGGGAGTAGGACCTCCTACGATCTGCTCTGCGGGGCGAACGGTCCCTTTGAGGCTCCCGGTGGGGGTTCCTCTCGAGGGCCTGCCTGTCATCCAAGCGGATCAAAAGATCTAGTTCGTTCTTCCGGTTGTTGAGAACATGTCGCAGATCCTTCGGTGTTAGGGGGCTATGGGAGGCCATCGAGTCGGAGGAAGGGTTATGTATGGAGATATGAACCTGGTAAAGGGGTTACTTCTGGCAACTTCGGCGAGAGGGTTCTC
Source organism: Hemerocallis citrina (assembly GCA_017893485.1). Lineage (NCBI taxonomy): Eukaryota > Viridiplantae > Streptophyta > Magnoliopsida > Asparagales > Asphodelaceae > Hemerocallis > Hemerocallis citrina. Next base: position 32,089,557 of record CM030365.1, on the reverse strand, counting down.
CAACAGCCACTTGAGGCCCTTGAGGTTGTTAAACGAATTGAGGGATCGGTTGTTCGAGCTACTGGGCCGGTTGGACGGGCGGAGGGAGATCCCCTGGAGGCGGAGGAGGGATGGAAATTGTTCTACGGTTGGAGGCCGCAAACTTTCCTTTCTTCAGAAGCATAGGTAGGAATGGCCTTTGTTGATGGAGTAGGGTCAGATTACTATTCGATTTCCCACAGACGATGCCAATCTGTTGCCGCTGATTTCGGAGTGGGGGCAATCAGATGAATTTGTAGGTTCGTAAGGAATCAAAGAGGTCAAACCTGACAACTTCCACTGTTGATAGGCTGGCTCCTTGTTGTTGCCGCAGACCTGCACAAACGTTCGAAATACCGGGGTTGATCCCAGTGACAAACCCTCCGACGCTCTTGTCAGTACCCAGAAAGAATATGAAAGAGCTCTAGGTAGGAGAAGAGTGATCACCTTGTAACGGTAGGAGGTAGGGGGTTTATATAGTTGCCGTGGGGATCTGCTTTGAGATAAGAATGAATCTCTACTCCCTAGTGTGGCTGGATAGAAGTGGTTAGAACCAACTCCTAAGGATAAAGACGGATCAAGATTTCTCCATATCCACCCGAACTATCTCTTAACGGGTTGGAACCCGTACCCAGTTAAGCAGATCCGTTTGTGGGTTGTTGGGCCCTAAAGAAGAGACCCAGTTCCCATTTCGGACCCGTTTGTAGGTGAGATTACCGTTTTGCCGCTGTGAACTTTAAGATTCGTGTCCAGTTTGAACGGTTTCGATTTAATCCTATTTTTAGCCATAGATGCAAAAAATCAACCCTAAGAGAGTATTGAGGTTATTGGGCTCACAATCTAACCTGGGTCAGATTCGTGTGTGGGACTTTGAAATTTAGTAGGCCCATTTAATTTAATTAATTACCCAACCATGTCAGGCATCCAAGTCTTACTAGGATTCCCAATTAAATTCATCTCATGAATTTAAATCCAATTTCGATCCATTCTAAGTGTGTGACCCTGTAGACTCCCATTAAATTGACAGTACTACTAAAATCATATTCTAGTGTTACAAACAGTGCGCAGTATCTAGCAATACATTACTGCTACTCAAGTAATGCCAATGATTTGACATAACATATCTGTGACCAATGTTACCATGTAGTCTAGTCATTTTGTCCTGATATCTAATTGACCACAAGGCATAGAGTGTGTCACCCTTGTATAGTTCAATTTTTTGCTTTCTTGATGTCCAAGTAGACTTACTAAAACAAATGAGTTCAATATCTCATATTGACTCAATTGACCACGACCAAGCATTTTGCAGTTTCACTCAATCAAGGGACCCATAGATACCGCTTTTGTTATGTAAGAGAGACAAATCCTATCTAAGTCACTCACATCCCTCTACGTGATTTTTAGTATATCCAATAGTCGAATTTATAATTACCTTATTACAGGCAAAATTTGACGACATTAGAACATACAAATTCTCATGTAAGGAACCGTAATGAATTCAAGTCAAAGGACTACTATTGCCGCTGATTTCGGTTTGGGGACAATCAGATGAATTTGTAGGTTCGTAGGAAATCTAAGGGGTCTGTAGCGCCCCGATTTCCATATACTGAGAAACCGAGACACGAGCCAGGACCTTTTCTTCAATTAGTCACAATACACAGAAAACAGGAGAATTTAAAACTTTTCATTCAACACCCAATGTATTACAAGTCGAACATAGTATAAGCATGGGTGTAATATAGCAACAACCTATAATAATTCTAGCATGAGTATATGTTTAGCCTCAATCTACAACATTCCTAAGCATGGTAGATTAATTCAACATTAATTCTACAACAATATAAGCATGTATATGTACTTAGCATCAATCTACAACATTCCTAAGCATGGTAGATTAATTTAACATTAATCCTACAACAATATAAGCATGTATATGTACTTAGCATCAATCTACAATATTCCTAAACATGGTAGATTAATTTAACATTAATCCTACAACAATATAAGCATGTATATGTACTTAGCATCAATCTACAACATTCCTAAACATGGTAGATTAATTTAACATTAATCCTACAACAATATAAGCATGTATATGTACTTAGCATCAATTTACAACATTCCTAACATGGTAGATTAATTTAACATTAATCCTACAACAATATAAGCATGAATGTCTACTAACTTAGCATGACCATCATTAAGCATGAATATCTACTAGCTAAACATGAGTATCATTTAAGCATAATTATCCATTAACTAAGCATGAATATCATTAAGCATGGATATCTACTAACTCAAGTATGAACAACATTTATCCACTATCTTTTTTGAAATATAACATCTACTACAACCTTACATAAACATCTACTACTACTACTTGTTAAAACATAAACATCCACTACAACAACTTTATTTAACATAAACATCTACTACATCTTTATATAAATATGAACATCTACTACAACATAACATCCACTATAATTACTTTATTTAAAACATAAACATCTACTACATCTTTATATAAACATGAACATCTACTACAACATAACATCTACTACAATTACTTTATTTAAAACATAAACATCTATTACAACTACTTTATTTAAAACATAAACATCTATTACAACTACTCTATTTAAAACTTAAACATCTACTACAACTTATATAAACATCTACATCTACTACTTTATAAAACATCTACTATAACTTCTTTATTTAACATAAACATCTACTTTACAACTTTATTTAAAACGTAACCTTTATTATTACTAGTTAAACATAAAAGAGATCTTTCTAATCATTCTAACATAGATTAGTTCTTTTCATACTAAAATTAACATCTAAAATGGGTTCCTTTTTACTTAAGATTTATAAAGGAAATAAACAACAATAAGTAAAGAATCCTCTATTTTGGTCCAACCAAACATATGCATTCTTTTTAGTCCAAAGTTCAAGTGTATGTTCTACAACCCAAAGTGGGTGTATGCACAAGGTCATATGCTTATGTATGAGTTCAATATCAAGTCCTACAACCCTAATGGTTGTATACACAAAGTCCATATGCATTATGTTCTTTAGTCCCAAACTAACAATAACCACCAATAAAGATTTCATCTTTATATGTTTCACAACTTCTAACATTCTTTTTCATCCATACTTATAGCTATTACATACGCAATAAGAACAACACACCACTATTTCAACACAAGAAACAAGCAACAAGAAAACAAACCAAGGAGGATAAGAAAAAGAAGAATCAAAACAACAACTCAAACAATAAAACAATTGGAGAAACCCCCACCTAATATTCCTTTGATGGAAGGACTTGCTAGCTATACTTCTCCTTCCCCTAAGCTCTTTGAAACTCCTAAGAAGACCTACAAGGAAAAACTCTCAAGTTAGGAGTTCACTCTTTCTTTTCCTTTCTTTCCTTTTGTCTTTCTAAAAAATGAGACAAAGGTGGAGGGAGGGGGTATTTATAGGTGGAGGAAATGGTGGAGAATGCAAATTTGCACACACAAAAGTGCACAAAACTCCTCCCACTAATTGGGGCCGTTTTTCACCAAGGGAGGTGGGGATGAGGTGGAGGTGTGGTGTGGGTATGGTGCTAGGTGAGGTGGAGGGGTGAGGTGGAAGAGAGAAGGTTTCTAGAAGAGTTTCCTTAATCTCTTCATGCATACTTAGTCTAGGTTAAACACTTATAAAACCCTAACAATCTAATAGGTTTTGTCATAACAAAGACAAGTGTTTTGTCCAAAAATACACAACACACAATTTGTATAATGTACTAATCGACATACTACATACATGTGTGTATATATATACGTATATCGAAAATCTTCGCATAATCCGTGTAAAAATGATTTAATTTCGGAAATAATAATAAAATAAATTTTATTATTAGTTCGTAAGGTCACGGTACCAATTTGATACAATACGGATGTATACTGACCGGTATCTGGGTACAGATAATGTCTATGAACAAACCGGGTGAAAATCACCAAGATAGTTCAATTTTGGAATTAAAACAAAATAATAATAAAATAATAATAAAATAATAATTTATACGAGGTAATATCTGTTAGGGATATTACAGGGTCAAACCTGAGCACTTCCACCGGTGTTTGACTGGATTCCCGCTGCTGCTATCGACCTGCAAAAAGTTCGAAACACTGAGATGGATCCCTCCGACGAACCCTCCGACGCTCTTGTCAATAACCAGGAAGATTAAGAAAGAGCTTGTGGTAGGAAAAGATTCATTACCTTATAACGGAAGGGGGTAAGGGTTTTTATAGTCGCCATAGGGATCCATTTCGAGATAAGAACAAATCTCTACTTCCCGGTGTTGATGGATAGAAGTGGTTAAAACCACCTCCCAGGGATAAGGACGAATCAGGATTTCTCCATATCCTTTTGAACTGGCTTGTAATGGGTTGGGACCCATATCCAATTGAACTGGTCCGTTTATGGATTATTGGGCCCTGGAGAAGAGACCCGGTTCCCATTTCGGACCCACTTGTAGGTGAAATTACTGTTTTGCCCCTTTAAGCTTTAAGATCCATGCCCGATTTGAATAGTCCCGATTTAATCCCATTTTTAGCCATATCACGAGCCCCCACTCCTAAAGACTATGTATTACAGCCTTTGGGGAGTAGTTTTGTTGCTTCGATGGCATACAGGGCTTTATCGGAGTTCTTAAAGGGAGTTCGGATCTTGCTTGAGGAGTAACGGTGTTTTTCTGAGCGGGCGACACACCCAAAGTTGTTCTTAGGCTCTTCTGGATTTTTGGTGATTTTTCCTTATTTTTAACTATTTTTCGAATCATTTATTCAATTTTGCAAAACGATGATCTATTTTCCGAAAGCACTAATTAACCATTCTAATTAATAATTATTTATCTCGGGGCTTAGAAATATTTTCTCGAATTTATAATTATTTTTTAGAATTTTTAACTAATTTTCTTGAATTTTTAATTATTTTTTGCAATTTTTAAATAATTAATTCAAATTAATAAATAAGAAAAAGGAATTAATCAGCCGAATATCGACGTGGCCAAATTTGGGGCGTTCAATAGCCTTCGGCGAGAATTTCCGAGCGATCGAACAGCTCCTCTGGCACGAAGGCGTTTTCCCCCATTCGTAGCTCGGTGCATCGGTAGCTCGGATTTCAAATCCGAGCTACGTGGCACATTCAGGGCGGTCGATCACGATCAGGCACGAATTGTGGGGCGGCTGTTTTTGCCAATTCGCAGCTCGGTGCCTCGGTAGCTCGGATTTCGGATCTGAGCTACGTGGCACAATCTGGGAGATTGATCACGATCAGGTGCGAATTATGAGGCGATTATTTTTTCCAATTCGCAACTCGGTGCCTCGGTAGCTCGGATTTCAGATCCGAGCTACGTGGCACAATCAGGGCAGTTGATCACGATCAGGCACGAATTGTGAGGTGATTATTTTTGCCAATTTGCAGCTCGGTAGCTCGGATTGTCGATCCGGAGTACATGGCAAGATCTGAGCCGCTTAATGAAGATCTAGTACGAATCACGAGGGATTAGTTGTTTTGCGCCAATTCGCAGCTCGGTACCTCGAATTTTAGATTCGGAGTACATGGCAAGATTTGAGCCGCTTGATGAAGATCTGGCACGAATCATGAGGGTTTAGTTGTTTTGTGCCAATTCACAGCTTGGTACCTCGGTAGCTCAGATTGTAGATCCGGAGTACAGCCGCTTGATGAAGATCTGGCGCGAATCATGAGGGATTATTTGTTTTGCACTGATTCGCAGCTCAGTACCTCGGTAGCTCGGATTGTAGATCCGAAGTACGTGGCGAGATCTGAGCCTTTTGATGGAGATCTTGCGTGAATCACGAGGGATTAGTGATTTTTCGCCAATACGCAGCTCGGTACCTCGGTAGCTCATATTGTAGATTCGAAGTACGTGGCAGATCTGAGCCGTTTGATGAAGATCTGGCACGAATCATGAGGGATTAGTGATTTTTTTCCAATTTGCAGCTCGATACCTCGGTAGTTCAGATTGTAGATCCGAAGTATGTGGCGAGATCTGAACCGTTTGATGGAGATCTGGCATGAATCACGAGGGATTAGTGATTTTTTGCCAATATGCAGCTCGGTACCTCGGTAGCTCGGATTGTAGATCCGAAGTACGTGGTGAGATCTGAGCTGTTTGATGGAGATCTGACATAAATCACGAAGGATTAGTGATTTTTTGCCAATTTGCAGCTCGGTACCTCGGTAGCTCGGATTATAGATCCGAAGTACGTGGCAAGATCTGAGCCGCTTGATGGAGATTTGTCGTGAATCACGAGAGATTAGTAATTTTTCACCAATACGCAGCTCGGTATCTCGGTAGCTCGGATTGTAGATCCGAAGTACGTGGCAAGATCTGAGCCGTTTGATGGAGATCTGGCGCGAATCACGAGAGATTAGTAATTTTTCACCAATACGCAGCTCGGTATCTCGGTATCTCGAATTGTAGATGAGGATCTGGCGCAAATTGTGAGGCGGTTGTTTTCGCCACTTCGCAGCTTGTGTCGTTTGGGCTTCTGATGGGCCTCTGTGGGGGCCCAAAATGCTTGGAAGCCCATGTGAATCCCCTTTTTTACTATAAGACTACCTCCTCTCACCACTTTCCCATTCTTCACTTTTCACTCTTTCAGTTTGGCTTTGCTTTTGGGTGGCTCTGCTAGCGGTCGTGGCCAGGCGATCAATTTTCTGGCGAACTATTCCGACCGTAGTTGTCATGTCAAAGTTATTATATACTTAATCTCGTATCTTAGAAGATGTCTAGAGTGTCTTCGGGGAGTGAGACCTCCACCTCGGACCAAGAGAGCGGTCGACCATTAGTAGTCTCATCGGTGGTGAGCAAGGGGAAGGAAGTATCAAGGTCGGCGATCATGGAAGGCATGAGGGGAGCTGGCGCGTTAGGCAGGCTACCATCCATGCTATCGATCCTCGGGAAGGTGAAGTATTACTCCGACGACCTTTTGTCCAAGGTGGTATACGGGAGGTCGGCCACATACGAGGAGAATAATCCGAGGGAACACTCTGAGGTCGACGACATCCCCTCAGTTCTGACCAAGGCAGATCTGCAGCGCATCAGGAAGGGATTCAGGATACCGAAGGAGTATACTCTGCTCCTCCCTAGTCAAGGCTTTCGAGCGTGTTCAAAGACTTCTCCTGACACGTTCGTCTTCCCATATGATGCACTCAATGCCGGCCTTCGACTGCCCTTGCCACCCTTCGTGACCGAGGTGCTACAATGGTACGGATTGAGCCTGATCCAGTTCATGCCGAATATGTGGCAGCACATCATCGGCTTCATCCTCCAATGCCAGGCCATAGGGGTCGAGCCTCGGCTCGTCTTGCTCTGTAGTCTTATCAAATCCATCGTATAAGCAAGATGGAGTACGATATTATCTATCTCGGCAAAAGGGTGTCAAGCTGATTAAGAACCCGAACTCCATCAAGCATTGAAAAGAGAAGTACTTTCTGATTCGATGTCCCCAACCATGGGGTTTCCCGACGAGGTGGAAGGAAGACGTTCCGAAGTGGGTGAAGGCCAAGCCGGTGCTGACTAAGGAGGATGAGGAGGTCATGTCAAAGATCCTCGGTCTTCCGACCTTGAGTTGGAAAGATATAACCGAGGGGGTCCTCTTCGGTGCGGGTCTTTGTCCGATCGACCCTAGTATGCTTCATTTATTGTTATTCTTTTATTCTGACTATTGTTCTCTTCTGTGCTAACTTCTTCGATTTTCATTTTTTTCAGAGGCCCCTGGTATGGATTTCTGAGTCATGTTGCTTAAGCGAGGTGCGGGTGCTGGAAAGGGATCAGACAACAAGAAGAGGAAGAGGACGACGACAGGACCCTCGTCCGGCCGGGCTACCAAGGTACCATCGGCGGCGACGCCAGTAGTGGACATGGTCTCTGCCTCTCCTTCCGCTCCACAAGCGACCCTTCCCCAAACCACGCCTTCCAACCCCTCTGCCGAAGCATTCTCCGTCGGAGCTGCACTAGCGCTTGAAGCACCGCCTCTCACCACCGAGGCAGAAGCTATCCTTACCGAGGAGCACAAGAAGCTCTTCGTCCCCGATTGGAGGGTGATGAAACACGACGGCTTCCTCATGGATGCCGCCATGAGCATGCAGGCTCTGCATCACCTGCCGACCCCGAAGGACCGAGAAACATTGAAGGCGGGGACCATGGGTGACGATGCACTCGAGATCGCCAGGGCCACTATGTCGGTAAGTGTCCTTATTGTGCCCTCGGAATTTCAAAATTTTTTGCGCTCGATACTCACGTCTTTTTACTTTCGTCTTTCAGATCACGTGTCACTTCAACCACCTGCTAGAGCAGTTTGCCGAGCAGGAGAAAGAGCTCAAGACGTCGAGTGACAGGGACTGGGCCGCGAGAGCTAAGGCTGTGAAGTTGTACGAGGCAGAATAGTGGCTCTCGGAGTCTCGAGCTGCTCAAATCGGTGTTCTCAAGGTGGCCTTGGCCAAGGTGAACGAATTCATCGCTATGGAAGCGGCGAGGGCAGACGAGGAGAAGGCAAAGGCCGAGCAAGAAAGGGAGAAGGTCATGAAGGCCTCTGAGGAGATGCAGAGAGAGCAGGGAGGCAGCGGTGGTCGCGACTACGGCGGCGATCCAGACCGAGGCGGAGGCACACATGCACGCTAACATGGAGCAGTCCTACGCCCGAGCCCTTAGAAACGTAGAGGCTCAGATCCCCCGCTTCGATAGCTCGGGGTATAGCATTATGACCCCGTCGAAGACGAGAAGGTGGCGGCCGTAGCAGAAGCCGATGCCGAAGGAGAAGAAGAAGAGGAGGGAGGCAGAGAAGAAGAAGAAGACGTGGTGGTGGTGAACCCGGAGATGGCAATTGTGGAGGTGTCGAGGGAGATTGTGGAGCAGCCCCCCAAGGTGGCTCCTTCACTCAGTCTACTTGCGTGTCTTTGTTTTTTGTTTTGTACTGCCTTATAGCTGACTGGACACCGCTTTTTGTACTTGTGAACTTTAATGAAATGAAAATTTTGACTAATTGTTGAACTTGTGTTATACTTTGCGTCTGAGCTGTCCCGTAGGAGCTTCGTTTAAACTTAGTATCTTCATGTTCTTGGCTTTTTCTGGTCGCCGAAGTATCTCAGATTGCCGAAGTATCACGCCTCCGATCTGGTCTAGGGGTCGCGAAGTTGGACCTCGCTCGAACTCGAGAGAGGTTGTATAAAGCCGAGTCAGAGTTGAATTATCTAAAGCTGACGTTGGCTTGTCGAGACTCCGAGTTGAAACACCTAAAGGAGAAGGTTCGCGAAGTGCCTCCTGAAGGGGAGGAGACGTGTCTCTCAATGGCCATTAGCCAAGGCTTAAGACTCAAGTTTCTTCGTCAGTCTCTATTCGATGCCAGGGCTGAGAGAGACAGGTTAAAGAACGTAGTTCTTGAGAAGAGCTTGGAGGCGGCACATCTTCGGAGGGCTATCTCCAAGGCCTCTCGCGAGGGTAGCTCGATCCGAATGCCTCGTCTAAAGATCAGAGTGACTAACGACTCGCTGAAGAAATGGGTCGTGGAGATAGAGGCAGAGAACCTTCGCCTATGACGGCTTTCTGAGGGGAGTAATGTCCGAAGCACTTCCTTCCCCCGAGGTGAGTACACACAAGGAAGGTCATTCCACGAGTTGGCGCTACGCTCGCCCCCCGTCTTGAGGCACCCTGGGGATGCACAGAGCAGAGTGGCTGGCTCGTTAAGTGGAGCATCTGTTGGGGCGACTCTTAGGCTCTTAGGTGCCGAAGACGCTACTCGGCTCGCTGGGTTGGAGACTTCTACGAAAATAAGGCAGCAACACAGCGCTCGCCAACCCCGTTTGTCTCTTAATAGAAGTATCCCGCTCCCTAGGAGGGGTTAGGACAGAATTTTGTGATCTTGTAGTCTGTTTCATATGAGTTGTAGCTCGATGTAATAATGAGTTTTTGGCTTACAATTAGACTTGTACCTCTAATTTTGAAATAATATACTTCGAGCTTCTTGTAAGAGTTTGTGCTTAGTTAGTGTTTGCAAGTATCAATAGTTGTGGGAGCAATTCCGAATGGTGAGCCACTTCGTGCTCGCTCGTTCGCAAGTAGCAAAAGTTGCATTGAACCAAGTGTTGGACTCCGAACTTGTTGTTTAGAGAGTTTCAACAGTTGTGGGAGCAATTCCAAATGGTGAGCTACTTCGTACTCGCTCGCTCGCAAGTAGCAAAAGTCGCATCGAACCAAGTGTTGGACTCCGAACTTGTTGTTTACAGAGTTTCAAAAGTTGTGGGAGCAATTACGAATGGTGAGCTACTTAGTACTCACTCGTTCGCAAGTAGCAAAAGTCGCATCAAACCAAGTGTTGGACTCCGAACTTGTTGTTTGGAGAGTTTCAACAGTTGTGGGAGCAATTCCGAATGGTGAGCTACTTCATACTCGCTTGTTCGCAAGTAGTAAAAGTCGCATCAAACCAAGTGTTGGACTCCGAACTTGTTGTTTAGAGAGTTTCAATAGTTGTGGGAGCAATTCTGAATGGTGAGCTACTTCGTACTCGCTCGTTCGCAAGTAGCAAAAGTTGCATCGAACCAAGTGTTGGACTCCGAACTTATTGTTTAGAGAGTAAAAAGTAGTACGAGCAAAATGCTAAGAATAAAGAATCTCAGGGGGCAGAATACTTTTATTAAAAACACTTAGACGGCTGCTTCTAAGTTGCGAGCCGCAATTACACTTTGGTCAAGAAAAAGGAGAAAATTTAACATGTTTCATGAAGAACATTCTTGTAGAAGTTGCTTGGAGCGGTGTTTAAACACCCTTCTGGTACTTCAACAAGTGTTCTGCGTTCCATGTCCTCGGCACTCTCTTGCCCCCACGTCTTCGAGTTGATACGCGCCAGGGCGGATAACTTTGGAGAACCTATATGGACATTCTCAGTTGGGTTCCAGCTTGCCCTTCTTGCTTGGGAAAGAGATTGATAGCTTCCGGAGCACTAGATCTCCTTCTTTACGATTAGCGGGACAGACTTTCTTATTGTAAGACTATGTTATCCTACATCGGTAAGTCTCTTGTCAGATGGAGGATCTTTCATGGATCTCATCGATGAGGTCCAAGTTGCTGCGAAGCTGGTTCGCATTCTGCTCTTCGTTTCAGGCGATCAAGCGGGCCGAAGGCAGGCCGACTTCCAGGGGTATGAGGGCTTCGAAGCCATAAGTGAGATTGAAGGGGGACTCTCCTGTTGGGGCTCACTTCGTGGTGTGATAACTCCATAGCACGTTGGGAAGCTGTTCGACCCACAACCCCTTGGTGGATTTATCTAGTCTCTTTTTTGGGCCGGTGAGTATTTGTCGATTAGCGTTCTCCACTTAGCTATTGGATTGGGGGTGGGATATAGAGGAGAACCGCTGCTGGATACCGAGGTCAGTGCAGAAGTTGTGAAAGGTTGCCCCTGCGAACTGAGTTCTGTTGTCGGTTACTAGGATACGGGGCATGCCGAACCTACAGAAAATGTTCTTCCAGAAGAACTTCTGGACTTTGTTCTTTGTAATTGTTGCGACGGGCTCGGCCTCGATCCACTTGGAGAAATAATCTATTACCATAACGAGGAACTTCAGTTGGCCTAGCGCTGGGGGGAACGGTCCGAGCAAGTCCATCCCCCACATTGTGAAAGGGATCAGACTTGCTAAGGGGGAGAGCTGGGCTTGCGGTAAGCGACGGATTGGACAAAATCTTTGGCAGGAACCGCATTGGCGGATGTACTGTTCATAGTCGCTAAGAAGAATGGGCCAGAAGTAGCCGTAATTTAAAACTTTACGGGCTAGGGATCTTTCTCCCAATTGCTCGCCACACATTCCATCTTGAGCCTCCTTCAGGGCATAGTGTGCCTCTTCAGGGGAGAGACATCTTAGGTAGGGTCTGCCATCTATCTGAGTATAGGAGCGTTTGTACATGACTCCTTCAATGAGTGTGTACCGCTTGGCTCTGGTCCTGACTCTTCTAACCTCTCTTCGGTCTGCTGGAAGAACTCTGTTTCTGAGGTATTCGAGTAGGGGTTTCATCCAATTTTCCCAAGTGTTAGGGGTAGAGTTTCCATTGGTTCAGGCCTGTCTTCCTTGATATTGTGTCTCAGGGGGACCTCTATCAAGACAGTCTGCTCCAAACCCTGGAGGGAGGAGGAGGCGAGCTTTGAGAGGGCATCCGCCTGTGTGTTTTCCTCTCGAGGGAATCGCTGGAGTTGAGCATCTTCAAATAAAGTCAGTAGCCCTTCGATCTTTGCCAAGTACTTGGCCATGCGATCGTCTCTCGCTTCGTACTCTCCAGACACTTGGTTCAAGACTAGCTGTGAATCACTAAAAATCTTGATACGTTTAGCCCCAGCTTTGCGAGCCATAGAAAGTCCTACTATAAGGGCCTCGTACTCTTCCTCATTGTTCGACGCACGGAAGCTTATACAGAGGGAGTATTGCAGAACGAAATCCCCGGGGCCTGTTAAGATGACCCCAGCCCCACTTCCGTCGGCGCACGAGGACCCGTCAACATACACGGTCCAGTACGAGTGTTCCTCAACCGACTCATGTGGGTCAGGAATGGTGCTCTCCACTATGAACTCCACTTAGGCTTGTGCTTTGATAGCGGTTCGGCGATGGTAGTTGATGTCGTGCTGGCTCAGCTCTATGAACCATTTCATTAGACGTCCCGATGTCTCGGGCGTATGGAGACTTGCTTCAGCGGCTGGTCGGTAAGAAAGACCACCGAGTGGGACTGGAAGTAGGGGCGAAGTTTCTGTGCCACCATGACCAATGCGTAGGCCATCTTTTCTACCTTCAGGTAGCGGAGTTATGCGTCCCTAAGGACCTTGCTCATGTAGTAGATTGGTCATTGCATTTTATCCTCCTCTCTTACCAGGACGGCATTGAGGGTCTGCTCTGAAGTTGTTAGGTATAGCAGAGGGCTTCACCAGGCTTTGGCTTTCTCAAGAGTGGGGGGTTTACAAGGTAGGCCTTCAGTTGATCGAAAAACTCTTGCTGTTTTTGCCCCCACTCGAAGCCCTTCGCCCCTCTCAAGGCTTTGAAGAACGGGAGACATTTCTCCCCTGATTTGGAAAGGAAATGCCCTATAGCCGCGAGGTGTCCCGTGAGCCTCTGCACTTCTTTAACATTAGAGGGGGGAGCCATATTGAGTATGGTTTGGATCTTCTCAGGGTTAGCTTCTATGCCCCTCTGGCTAATCATGAACCCGAGGAATTTACCGGACGAGACGTCGAAGCCGCACTTGCTCGGTTTCAATCTCATGTTATGCCTTCTTAATACCGCAAAAGCTTCCTGGAGGTCAAAGAGATGATCTTGCCCGCTGTCGCTTTTGACCAACATGTCGTCCAAATAGACTTCCATGTTATGGCCTATCTGGTCTCTGAAGACCTTGTTAACAAGGTGTTGGTACGTAGCTCTGGCGTTCTTCAGCCCGAAGGGCATGACCCGATAGCAGTACAGGCCTTGGTCGGTTATGACGAGGTCTTCGGAATGTCAGTAGGGAACATCCGGATCTGGTTGTACCCTAACAAGGCATCGATGAAGCCGAGGAGTTCGTGGCCGGAGGTTGCATCGATTAGAGCATCAATGCTCGGGAGGGGGAATGGGTCCTTCGGACACGCTTTGTTGAGGTCAATAAAGTCGATACATATTCTCCAACTCCCGTTGGCCTTTTTAACCATTACCACATTGGATAGCCATTCGAGGTAATTTACCTCCTGGATGAACCGAGCATTCAATAGCTTCTCGACCTCTTCTTTGATAGCTTGCTGGCGCTCGGGAGCGAATTTACGTCGCTTCTGCTGGATAGGTTTAACTCCCGGAGCAATGCTGAGGTGATGCATCAGGAGTTCTTCTGATATTCCGAGCATATCAGCTGCGGTCCAGGCGAAAAGATCGCGGTTGTAGCACCCCGATTTCCATATACTGGGAAAACCGAGACACGAGCCAAGACCTTTTCTTCAATTAGTTATAATACACAGAAAAAACAGGAGAATTTAAAACTTTTTATTCAACACCCAATGTATTACAAATCTGAATATTATACAACTGCAATACCTTACAATAGAGTTACAATATTACCTTTACATTCCCGAGTATTACAACCTTCAACATCTTACATCAGAGTACAAGGAATGAAGAACAACACTTGGTAACTCTCACTTGAGTACTTCTCAACTAATAAATAATCCACATACATGTTACAGCGGAACTAACATGACATTGACTCCTTGCTTTCCTTGCCTTGAGTCCTCCTGAATCTCGCCCTTGTACTTCGGCGATCCAGTACCTATGGAAGTGGGGACGTCAGTATTCACTGACGCTTAAAGGCTGATAACATAGCAGCGAATCTCCCAAACAACATACAAACATGGCAATTGTGTCGGTGTAGTTTAAGTGTTTGTGAGTGCTATGACTAGAATCTAACGCAACATTAACTAAGACTAGGTTGTTCCTATTCTAATGTCAGCAAGTCTCCGAAGCAACATGCAGCCCATACTACATGCGACCCTTCTCAAGCTGTTTCTCCATATATAGGGATTTGAACCTGCGTTATGAATTCTAATTGTACACAACCTGTTCCTGACAGATACAACATGACTGATGAGGTTGCAGACGTGATCAAGTCCCACTAATGCAGCCCGCCAGTGGTGTCCATATTTGCCACTGCTACCCGGCTAACCGGACCTCATCCCAAATCCAAAATCATAGGGTCTCGCAAGCGCAGGGTAGCGCGAAGCCTACCCTGTGGCACCCCTGGGGTCTCGCAAGCGCAGGACTGCACAATGCATCCTGTGGCACCCCAAGCCACGGTATTTCAGGAATTAACAGCGCGAGATACGCAACCCGTGCTCCCAACTCGTGAGACAGCACCGTACGTATCCCTTTGATGGGAAGGTACAACCCAATATCACCACCTACGATCTGCCCCAAGGGACGAGTTAGTCGCAATGGGCCCCCTACAACCCACTCCTCCCTTGCCGGCAAAGAGTCTAAGTAAATGATCTTTATAAGTCACTACCCTAATGATGTCCCTAACCCTGAACACTCCTAGGGATGACCTAAGGATGACAATATTATAAACACAACCTGCTAGGCCTTAAATTAAACTTCGCCAGACAACTTTACTAGGCTGCTCAACCTAAACTTACCAGAATCCCTCAGGATCCGGTTCCTGGCCTATCGATCCAAGACCCCGGCAATGCGAACATACCTGCATGCCACTACCCTGAACTTGGATTCCGTCTATACTCCGGTCCTCGATCAACCTACACCGGTTAAGATTCGACGGTACACAAGCAGTGACTCTTCCACAGTTCCTTAGGGGTAAGAAACATATGTCTTGATGGTCGATAGCCCCTAGGGTAATAATATCACCCTAGACGAGCACAACGAACTGTGTACTAGCTAACAAGCTATATACGAGTAACAAACCACATACGAGCCAATAAGCTACGTATGAAACAATAACTACCTACGAGCCAGGTGGGCCTCGTAGGAGATAACAACGTACATACCAGCCAAATAAGCCGCGTATGAGACCAACGGCTACGCACGGGCCGATCGGGCCGCGTACGAGACAACAACCTACATACGAGCCAAATAAACTACGTATGAGACTCACAGCTACATACGGGCCAGTCGAGCCACGTACGAGCACAACTATATGCAACCAACCGTACAGGTAATCAACCTAGAAGCAACCAACGTTCTTACTAGCAAACTAGATCTTCTATTATTAGAAGCAACAGAAGAATTTACTAATAGTCTATGGTAAGCATTCTACCAACAAAAAGCCCGTAGGCGACATAACAACCTTTATCGAACAACCATTATTAATGACCCTTCTAATCCTTATTACCCCTACGGATGAGGAATGTCCCCATGGTATGGTCCAACTCCAATCAGGACTTCACACAACTAGAGTCCATGGGTTCTTTTCGAAGTTGACTAGAACAACCTAGAACATACGTCCGCTTCCTTATTTAACTAGGATGCCAACTTATACCCTTCAAGCATGTATGGCTCCTTACTAACATTAGCTACAACAAGGTAGTTATCGCTACACTTACGACATGATCCTTTCTTATTACTTAACCTATAACATGGTATACAATTGTAAGCATCAACCTACAACAACTAGTCATGGTGTATAACATAACCATCAACTCGCAACACTCTTAAGCATGAGTACGATTTAAGCATGCACTCATAACCCTCTTAAGCATGAATAATCACTACAATCGAAACATGAAGCTTTGCTACAATTTAGCATGAACTCCTTACAACATGTACACCACATAAGCATGGTTCCTACAACATGGCACACATCATACATGGTTTAGGAGTTTCCTACCATAGTCTAGCATGATATATATCCTTTTTCCTACAATGAATCAAGCATGGTATGATACTTTCTTACCTTAACTACGACAATAGCATAGCTTTGTTACCGAACTACTTAAGCATGAATATCTACCAACTACTTAAGCATGAATATCACTACCCATTGACTAAGCATGAATATTTACTACTTAGAGCATGTATCTCTACTACCACCTTAAGCATGGATCTCCACTACTTTAAGCATGATTAATTTCTATGATCTAATCACGAAGACAACTTAGTAGAACATCTACTATTACAATCTAGTATGGGTAGAACATAAACATAGAATTGCTACGACTAAGCATGATATGTATTCCAAGTAGAGACCTACAACATTCTTAAGCATGGTAACACTACTTAGTATTAATCTATGCATGATATGTGTTCCAAGTAGAGACCTACAATATTCTAACCATAGTATGATAATTCCTACCATGTATGTACAACCTAAACATGGCTCTTTTCTACATTAAACCTACAACATGGCATACACCATAAGCATGGTTCCTACTATTATTTAAGCATGAATGTCTACCATCTTTAGCATGAATAATGACTAAGCATGATCATCTATTAACTTAGCATGAACAATAATTAGCATGGTCATCTACTAACTTAGCATGAACAATAATTAGCATGGTCATCTACTAACTTACCATAAACAATACTTAAGCATGGTCATCTACTAACTTAGCATGAACAATAATTAGCATGGTCATCTACTAACTTAGCATGAACAATAATTAGCATGGTCATCTACTAACTTAGCATAAACAATACTTAAGCATGGTCATCTACTAACTTAGCATAAACAATACTTAAGCATGGTCATCTACTAACTTAGCATGAGTAATAATTAAGCATGACCATCTACTAACTTAGCATGAACAATAATTAGTATGACATCTACTAACTTAGTGTGACCGATAATTAAGCATGGTCATCCACTAACAATACTTAAGCATGGACAATAATTCCTACAACAATCTAAGCATTCCTACATCAATCTATGCATGTATAAGGGTTCCTACTAAATTCTATGCATGGTATCATGCTTCCTACCACAATATAAGCATGCATATATTTTTCCTACAACATGATACCTATCATAAATATGGTTCCATTAACCTACAACATGGTAGACATGAACATGGACTTTCTACAAAAATATAAACACCATATAAACATCAACCTATAACTAGTTAACCATGGATATCTACTACAATGGGGCATACTTCTAAAGCAATGTCATTTACCACTTCAACATAACATAACTACCCATTACAACTTTACTTCAACATAAACATCTACTACTACTACTTCATTTTAAACATCTACTTTATTTAAAACATAAACATCTACTATTACTATTTATTTTAAACATAAGCACCTACTATAATTTTACATAAACATAACACCCACTACTACTTCATAAGCATTTACTTCTTTATTATTACTAGTGAACATAAAAAGAGATCTTTTAATCATTCTACAACTAGTGACTTAGATTAGTTTCTTTTTCATAATTAGAATTTACATCTACAATGGGTTCTTTCTTACTTAAGATTATAAAAGAAAATAAACAATAATAAAATAAAGTAAGAACTCTCCATTTTGGTTCAACCAACATGTGATTTCTTTTTAGTCCCAAGTTCAATGTATGTCCTACAACCAAAATGGTTGTATGCAAAGTCCATATGCTTTATGTATGAGTTCACATTCAAGTCCTACAACCCCAAATGGTTGTATGTACAAGTCCATATGCATATGTCATTTTAGTCCAATTAATAAACACAAAAACAACTACTACTACTACAAAGATTCAATCTTTATGTCTATTTAGCATTACCATTTGTTTCCATTTCATTTTATGTGATTATTATATGTCTATTTAGCATATGTCTATTTAGCATTACCTTTAACATCCACAAACATACTAAATAAGAACCACATACAACATCATCACAACAAACCACCCCAAAAGAACCAAAGAAAACAAAACAAGGAAGACAGGAAGAAGAAGAAGCCAAAAATCAACAACTCAACAAACAAAAGAACAAGTGGAGAACCCCCAACAAATTTTCTTTGTTGGAAGGACTTGCTTGCTTATACTTCTCCTTCCCCTAAGCTCTTAGACTTCTATGGAACCTACAAGAGAAAAACTATCAAGTTAGAAATGGTTCTCTCTTTCTTTTCCTTTCCTTTCTTTTGTCTTTGTTTTTGTAAAAGTGTGACAAGTGGAGAAGGAGGAGGTATTTATAGGAGGGGAGAGGAGGGGGAGAGTGCAAAAGTGAACTCATATTTTGCACAAAACCCCCCAAGAAGAAGCAATCCGACCATGCCTAGGTGAGGGAGGGGTAAGGTGTAGGGTATGGCTTAGAAATGAGGTGGAAGCATGTTAAAAAGATATGGTTTCTAGAAGGGGTTTTTACTTAATCTCCTCATGCATACAAAAATCCTAGATTAAGCCTCCTAATAAAACCCTAACCATCTAATTAGGTTGTCATGACAAGATTAGTGCCTTGTCCAAGAGTACATACTACACATTTTGTATAATGTACTAATTTGGTACAATACAATGTGTGTATATGTGTATGTATGTGTATACCAAAAATCCTTATATAATTCTCATAAAATAGTTTATTTTGAAAATAATAATAAAATAAGTTTTATTATCAATTCGGAGGATCGCGCTACCAATTTGATGTACTTTGGCTGTACACTGACCGATATATGCGCGCAAACAATGTTTGTGGACAAACTGGCAAAAATCACCAAAATAATTTGATTTTGGAATTAAAACAAAATAATAATAAAATAATAATAAAATAGTAATTTATACAAGGTAATATCCGTCAGGGATATTATAGCGGTTCTCCCTTATACATTGGGAGATGTCTTCTTTGATGGTGGGAGGAAGGGCCTTGCTGATCTGAAATGTCTTGGTAGCATCTCCCTTTGAGAAAGCAACTTCCTACAGCTTGTCGACCGGCTCGGAGATGGTTTGGCTGCTTCCTTGTGGGAGTTCGAGGGCTTCAAGGAAGAGGACCGGCCCTCCCACCGAGGTTATGTAACATTTACGAGCCGCCTCCTGGCTCCCTCTTACCTCCCCCACTCCTGCTGAGGTGGGGAACTTCATTTTCATATGATAGGCCGATGGTATGGCCTGTAGAGCGGCCAGATCTGGTCGACCTAGGATGACGTTGTAGGCAGCCTTTACGTCTACCACCATGAAGTCCATTGACTTGGTCCGGGTGACCGGGGTTTTGCCAGCGGTCATGTCGAGGGTTATAACTCCCTCGATCGTCACCGGCACCCTGGTGAATCTGTGAAGAGTGTATCCAGCTGGCTTGAGTCGATCTCTTGACAGCTGAAGACCCTGAAATGCCTCTAAGAAAAGAATATTGACCGAACTGCCATTGTCAATTAGGACCCGGCGTACGTCAAAATTGGCCATGTAGAGGTTTATAACAAGGGCATCGCAATGGTGCAGTCGGATGCCCTCCAAGTCTCTATCAGAAAATGTAACCGGAACCCCAAGGCCTCTAGGGGAGGATGGTTCTGTACGGCATTCACCTTTCAAACGAAAGATTTTCAGGAGGAGTTGGAATCTTCCCCATTGGGCTTTCGTGTATGAGGTACAGGATGGCTTCGGCTTCGACGTTCGGGGTCTCCACACGTTTGTCGGTTCGCTTGTTAACCCCCATGGGGGGTAGAGCTGGATCGGCCCTGTCCTTCCTCACGAACCTAGAGAGCTGCCCTCTCTAAATGAGGGCCTCTATCTCGTCCTTCAGGGCCCGACAGTCATCCATGTCGTGCCTGTAGTCCTTGTGGAAGCGGCACCACATGTCCCGATTCCTCTTCTTTCTGGGGGTGTTCATCTTTGGAGGTGGCAGAAGAATGCCCTCTTTCCCAACCTTCATCAGGATGGCTGAGACACTCGCATTGAGCGCAGTGAACGTCTCGAAGCGGGGAGGAGGGCGACGCTGGCCCCCGCTGTTGTAACCCCTGTTTTTCATTTTATGTATTTTGGAGTGTATTTTTCATTTTTGTGTATTTTATCTCTCTTGTATTTTTCTGAACCGTATATTGGATTTGTTTTCAATATATATATCCATTTTATTTTATTTTGAGCTCCTTGTATTTGATTGATTGTCTCTTTTATCTCGCTTTTCATCATTTTGGTCTCGTTATCCTTATTTTATCTTTCTCTTGGTGTTATGGTGGTGTTTTGGTGGTATTTTCCTTTTCCCATTATTTTATCTCCTAATAAGATTTCCAAAGCCAAAAATCCGAATCCTATTTGCATTCCTATTGTTATTTGACCCAAAATCCAAAACCCAATTGTATACCTATTACTAGATACTAATACCCACAACGCATTAACCCACATTTAAACTCCTATATATAAACCCCTAATCCTTAAACCCTAAACCCTAACCCTAAAGATCTCTCTCCCTCTCCTCATCCTAGCCTCCCCCATCTTCTTTGTGCTCCCGGCTACTACACCCGATCACACCCAATCCCGGCTTTCCCCAGGCCGATAGCCCCCTCCAACACCATCAGCCCGACCACCACTACCCCCTACTCCGGCCATCTCCCTACATCTCTGTCACCCATCACCATACAATCCGACCACTCCATCCCTTTGTTTGCCTAGCCGACAACCACCACCATCAACATCACCTCTTGCATCATCCTTTCTCTCTTCGTGGTGTTCTCAAAGTGGGTGCTTGCCACTTTGATCATCGTTGCTTCAAGGAGATCGTTCGTGTGAAGGTTTCGTTCGTTGTGCTTGGATTCGTTGCTTATAGTGGATTTCGTTCGTGGGATTTGCTTCTCTTCGCATTTGCTTCGTTCTTCATCCCCAAATTAAGGCTAGTAACTTGTACTCCAATTCATTTGTTTGATACAAACCAAAAAGTTCACCTATAGTGTTGTTGGGTCTAGAGACAACCATAGATTGTGTTTTACTTGATGGGTTATGTCTTTATTGTGATAATTTGGCCATAGATGACTCATGATACAAATCTTGATATGAAATAACCTTGGAATTGCCCAATTCTTGATTTCTAGTCATGTATGTGAAATTTGGTGTGAAATTGTGTTTGGATTGAGACCCATATGATAAAATTGGTATGGATGTGTTAATAACCTTAAATCATGATTTTTAGATGCTTGGTAGGTTGTATTTCAAGTTTGGAAGTGTTTGGATCAATAATCTTGAATCTATGATGTTTTGTCCTTAAGGGTGAAATCTGTATTTGCTGGATGTTCTGTTTTGATTGCTGTTTTCGTCTATACTATAGTCATTATTTGAATTTCGGTATAAAAAATATATTTTACATAATTTTGTCTATTTTCAAACCCCACTGACTTTGCATGATTTGGATTTCGTATGACTGAGTTATGGCTGTTTTAGTACAGAGGTGTCGATCTATTCCAGATTTTGTTTTTGGGTAATTTTCATAACAAACTATTTTCAAGAACTATTCTATACATATTATTTTGTTCCAATATTTTGTTCAGTGTTTCTTTATTAAGTTAGGGATTTCCCAGAATTTTGATAAATTTTATTGATAAGTTTTATGTGATGTTTCATGCTCGTTTCTAAAACCTACTCGTGTTGTATTTTTCTCGTTGTTCTGTAAAGAACCCTATTTTCACTATGATTCTTTATACTGTATGAAAAATGTTTGTGAAATGTGAAAGTTAGTAAATTTTATCTATTTTCATATCCCTTTAGAGGAATTGGATTTAGATTCATTGGTTGTGAGATATCTTAGTTTTCGTACAGCAGTGTTGGGATTTCCAGATTCGCTAAAATATTTTCTTGATGCTTTGGTATTTTTGATGACTGATCTATTCTTACTGGAATATTTTAAAATTTTATATTTTGATTCTATTCATAGAGGGTAATACCCCAGATTTTTTGTGGATTTATTTGATGAGTTTTAATGCTGTTTTTTTGACTGAGAATTCGTTTTCCTGATTTCTGACTGAACATGTTTTCTGTTTTCGAACCTGTTTTGAGTTATGATGTTGTGAAGTACTATATGACTTAATTATATTCGTTGGATCTGTGTGGATGTCTATTTTCCAGATCCTTCAACGGATCCATATTTGCATTTCTCTAGCGACAAGAATCATTGTTTTAGTACTGTACTGTCATGCTGTCCTAAATATGAACATATACTGTTTTGCTCGTTTAGTGACTGTATATTATCTATGATTGGTTATTTGTTTTCCTGAACCTAATACTGATTATACCATGTTAGTTTGACACTTTTTCGTACACATCATGCATGTTTTATGACCATATCAAAAATGACCAAGCCGGGGTTTCTTAAGGGAAGATCTAGTAGTGGAAAATATGAAAACGAGTACTTGGAAGGGAACTAGTGTTCCATACTGTTACTGTTACTGTTACTGTTACTGTTACTGTTATCTGACCCTGTCTACATTACTTCCCATAAGAAGGTGTAGAGTAGAAGAGAACCACTAGGTTCTGACTGTTACTGTTACTGTCACTGCTACTATTACTGTTACTGATACCTGAGTACACTGCCCCATCATGGTCCACTATGAAATCTAAAAGCGAAACTGTTTGTTGTAGCAACCATGTGATATGATTTTGGAGTGCATGAAGTGCTACCTAGTTAGTAATACACACAAGACTGTAAGAACATAAAACTAATACTGTTAGACTAATACTGTGAGACTGATACTATTAGACTGATACTGTTGGACTGATACTGTTATACTGTTATCCTGATTCACTGATATACTGAGTTTACTATTACTAGAGACTGTTAAATGCCATATGACACTACATTTGACATCAACAACTGTACTGTTAGGATACCATGCTAGTTGACTGCCATGCTATTTGTCAGCTTCCTCATGTGCTTGTATCCTACATTATTTGTGATCCGCGACTTGCAATTGACGGGTACTTGTTTTCTTCTTTTCTCCTTCTCCTGTGAATTTATTAGTTGCAGATCAGGATGTACGACTGCCAGACGGTATTGGCGAGATAATGTATTAGTGCTGGAGTTCTGCTTTATTATTATTTTTATTGTTGCTTGAATATTGAATAAAGTGTATTTGGTTTATTGGATATTATTTGTATTTGGGCGATGTGGCCCAAGATATTTGTTTTTCTCCAGACTCTGATTTATTTGAGAATATTGTATTTGGTTTCAAGTAAATTTCTATTGGTGTTTTGTTTCAATTTTGCATGTTGGTTGACACTTTTGCTTCCGACTCTGATTAATTGTGTGAGATATTGTAAAGATTTCTTGAACAGCTTATGGATGATGAAAACCATTCGCTAGGCTTTTGTTACATATCCGTATTTCGTATTCTTTTTGGGAAGCGGGGCGTGACAGCTGTCTTTCTGGATTTTCTTAGCTCCTTCTTCGGTGCCCTTCCGTTTGTTCCCGAAAGAGGATCCTTCATAAGCAGGGCGGGAGAGAGCTTCTTCCGCTCGAATATATTTCTCACTCCTGAGAAGGAGTTCTGAGAAATCCCAATGGGGCTTCTTAGCGAGGGATGCCCTGAGGCTGTATCAATACGTCTGATGCCTGATGTATCATCATGAGAGTTTTAAAACTGTCAATGTGGTCAGCGGGGTCGGACTCCCCATTGTAGGATTCGAAGTGAGGAGGCTTGAAGTTTTCTGGGACCGGTGCCTCCATGATGGTCCGAGAGAATGGGGGTCTTCTTGGGCAGAAGTTCCTCGCCCGTTGCTCCTCTTCTTTGTCTAGCCGACCAAGGTGCCTCTCCATCTCGTGGAGACGACGGTAGACCGAGTCTTCTCTCTGGTCATGCCATGCCGAGGCCCAAGATTCGTTCCCACGAGGAAGGGGACTGGGAGTGCGAGGACGATAGCTCGGGGCCGCTTGAGGAGTGGGCATGCGGTGCCTATAGTCTCGGGCAGGTTAGGGACTAGGCGTACGGTGCCTATAGTCCCAGGCAGGTGGAGGACTGGGCACCCGCTGACCCTGGTCGGGGCAATGTTGAGGGCCCTGAGGACTGCCTCCTGGAACTGCTGGAACTCTGCCCTCGTGACGGGGGCCTCCTGGTCTCGATGGTCCCGAGGAGTGGGTCAGCCGACCGGAGAGCAAATTCTCCTTTGGTGGTGCCGGGGTGACTGCCTCCGCCTCCTGGGAGAGTTGAACCTTCTGCGGTTGGGCCTACGAGGGGATCGGTCCCTTTGATGCTCCCGGTGGGGAATCCCATTACGAGTTCGCCTCTCATCTAAGCGGGTCCGAGGATCTGTCTCGTTCAGTCAGTTGATGAGGACGTCACGTAGATCTTTCGGTGTTGGAGGTCTATGGGAGGCCATGGAGTCGGAGGAAGGGTTGTGTATGGAGACATGGTCCTAATGAAGGGGATGACTTCGGCGAGAGGGTCCTCCAACATCCCCTTGGGGCCCTTGGCCGGTTGGTGAGGCTGCTGAGGAAGAGGCTGTCCAGGTTGCTGAACAGGTTAAGGATCAGTTGGCCGAGCTGCCGGGCCGGCGACTGGACCGGCTGGACGGGCGGAGGGAGAGCCTCTGGAGGTAGAGGAGGAATGGGAGTTGTTCTACAGGTGTAGACCGTGGACTTCCTTTTCTTTGGAGGGATAGCTATGAACCGCTTTTGCCGATGGAGTAGGGTCGGATTGCTATTCGATTTTCGACAGACGGTGCCAATTTGTTGCCGCTGATTTCGATGTGGGGGCAATCAGATGAATTTGTAGGTTCGTAGAAA